>JXSR01S066667.1:245492-259382 GCA_000969725.1 Ophiothrix spiculata | reverse complement strand
TGCTCATTGTAGCATATCTGATGTATACAAAGACCATAAATTAGATATGCTACAAGGAGCAACATGTACGAGCCGACAACTGGTCCCTTTTGCCGCGGCGGTACACATATTGTATCTGTTTTCTTTCCGTTATGTGGAATATTCCTCCAGGTATCACAACTCTGCTAAGATGAAACAAAAACAGTTGTTTCCTTTTAGGTTCCTACAAAGGCGTTTTGCTTGTCTGCTGTATTTATTTTTTGTTCAATACAGAATCGAATCTGTATATTCAAGAATTTGTGTTTTTTTGCAACCTAGGATTTTAAAGGAGCTTGGTCCGATTTTTCAAAATTTAGTTTATAATTTCATATGAAAGATGATTACTCAAAGAGGTCTCAATTTCAAATGTCAGCTGAATTGGTCAAACTGTTTTGATTTTATGGGTAGTTTTGTATTTCAGAGCTTCCTTTTATGTTACTTTATAGAACTAATTATAGTTACCTTATTTAGACACATGTTCTTACCTATCGCCAGAACGGGACATAACTAAGCCGTGAAATTTCACATGGGTTATGAAAAAAATAAGAGCAATATTTTGGTACCAAAATCTCAAAAAGTTTGAAAAAAGTTGAGGCGATCGGACCAAGCTCCTTTAATGTTCAAGATTCGATATGTTGTCATGCAGGGGAATATCATACTTAGACCTAACTAAGACAAGGCGTCACTAGACTTCCTCACCGGAGTGAGAACTTCTCACCGACTAAATTCGGTGAAGTATGGATAATTAGACTATCTGGGTAAATATTTTTACATGTATATATTCAAATACAATTATATAGAATTTCCTATTGAGTGACAAGGAACAAATTGTACCACATTTCTAGGTTTGTATTTCTAAACAGAATTTCTCATTGAGGACAGGAAGTAAAGCAAGCAAATTATGTACTGAAACTCAGATCACAGATCAAAACTAACACAAAGAAACTAAATCGATACTTTGCTCATTTATGCTATTTGAGGAAAATAGAACGAACATTTTGACGGACGGTTTCTCAAAATTCGAGCTGAATACCATTATATTCATACTCGTTTTTGCAACACCAACTCTGTTTTTAACATTTAAGATATATGTTCTCGACATTTGTTTTTTCGTTTTGTTAAGGGGGACCCATAATCTAATTTTCTGATCTCCCAGCTGCAATGATTTATTTTAGCTCGGACTCGAAGCATATCAAAGTCAGCAGTACTTATACACATGAATAATAAATAATGTTTGGCTTTAAATATAAGGATTTACCTATACGGTCCAGAACAGATTACGAGTGGTTGTTGAATAATTGAACTCAACTTCTAAGCAAGATGATCAATTAATTTATATTGATGTCAGATGCATCGAGTTACAGCATGCACTTTCAATCTTTTTAGCCAGAAGCTTAATACTAAACAGTAACAGATAAAATCCCAGCATAACCTTATTCTTCATTTAACTAAGAATATTCTTTACCTAACGTAAGTAACAAAGTACGTGCCAAAGTTATTAAATAATGCAAGTTGTATTATTGGGAGCCCTGCAAGGTACACACCAACTGTCATAATTAAATTGCAGGTAGACGAACCAATCAGTCTTCATACGCTCTCTAACTTACTGCATGGCCGCAGGTAGTGCTAGTAAAAACACGATTTATCTACGGAGTGGAATAGGATTATACCTTTTCTAAGAGTGATATGATGTGGCTTAGTACATCAAAACCAACCAGATTTCGGCACTACGTGTATCTCGATATATTTCTTTGATATAGTCAGCATCTTGCTCTCATCTTAATGTGTAAAATGTCAATAAATTGATGTTCAACAAACTAAATAAATTTGCATTTTCAGACAAAGAAAGATTAAATTTCTTTAAATTCTACTCTTAAGAAATATTACCTTCTCAAACATATATGTAGAACTAAACAACTAGTAAGTTTCATTATGTTAATCCACATACTTTACTAAGCAAAAATGAATATATGCTTGCAATTTATGACACACTACCTGGCGCGTTAATTGCTGTCCTTTTTTTGCACAGTTAATGAACATTTTTATGAGATATGACTATGAAGGTTTTCTGATTTTTGAGCTATATTTATTTCTAGTTTCAAATGCATCTGTGTTGATAAGAATGACAAAATTTCCTCAAAAGTATAAGACAATTGTCTGATGATGATGATATCTGGCATAGTTCGACACGTAAAATCGATATTGACTGTGTTTTGGAAAATGTTCTTTGAGTGCGAACAAATCCGAGAAATGTATAATAAACACTGAATCAAATATATTTGAAGCAAAACATACATTAAGTCGGAGCTTCAAGCGTCTGATTAACAAATCGTTAAGATCCAATCAATATTTGAAGAGAGGGAAGCTAGCTCAAACGGTTAGGCTATCGTCTCCGGTGCGGAGGGTCTCGAGTTCGAACCCCGCTGGTGCCAGAAGTTTAGTGTGCTTGGAATTCCCTTGGAAGAGGAACTAACTGCTAATTGTCTCGTGGAAACCCGTACGAAACTCGTGGAGCTGATCCGGGCAGCGATGGTGCGTATGTGGGCTGATCAAGGTTCAGAGTCCCTAGAGGTTGTCGCTGAATTTGAAATGATGCTTGTTGAATGTAGCTTACTTGGCCCACAGTGGTCAGTAAACATCTGTAAAGTGTGCAGAGGCCGAGTGGAATTACAAAAACCTGGGAGGCATAAATCCCTAGTATAGGTTCCAGAATGAAATAACAATAAAACAAAGATAAAAGGGCTTTAGTTTATTGCTCCCTCTTACAATATTGATTATTGATTAATTTATATCAAGATTTGTTAATCGGACACTTGTAACTCCAACTTAAGGAACCTTTTGCTGTAACACGACACTATATGAACGTTTTCTACGAGACCTTTGTTTGACGAATGAGGTTTGACATTGCATAATATCCACCTTGTATCTGTAAACTGGTTTCTTTTTTCTGTAAGTCCCCTGTTTGGTTGATTTCTTATATTACAAAGTCCATAAATTCTTTGAATATAAGCTTGACCTATATTAATATTATTACCAAATATTAATTGTCTATGATCCTAAAGGAATCCTTTTATAACCTTCTACCGCCTGCGATAAGTCTGTTTGATCGTATTATCTTGAGAGTCCAATGCGATCCCCTGGGGCAGTAGTCCAATGTGTGTATGTGTAGGAAGTAAGGTTCGTGCATCGCAGACAATATCTTTCATCATCAATATTTCATTTCAAAAGGATTTTATATTCCGTGTATAAATATACGAATGAAAACAAAATCAAACAATCGGCATATATACGGTTCGTCTTTTTTAAAAATAAAGGTTGGTGAAAATGTTGTCCCGCTGTATTATAATTTTTATATAATATAATATTTATTTCAAATGTGTAATCCCGTACTACTAAATAAATACGTTTTCAGAACAACCAATTAATTCGCTACGGACATGTACAATATTAAATTCGTATAAAAAAGCAGTTACTTTACACTTTGTTTTAGTAGAAATCTTTCGTTTTCGCGAAATGCAACACTGATTATAACCATACATATTGATGTAATTCAACTGAAAAAATCGCATGTTTTTACAAGTAACTAATTGTAAATCACAGAGGAATATGGATTCAAGTTAAGTTGATTGTAGCAATTCCTAGAGTAAGGTTTTAAAAAATTAACATAAAATATGCTTCAGTGTTAAACTCTCAACTACTATGTGCAATTTTTAAGTACGCCTATTACAATATGGAAACAATTACCACTTAGTTTAACTAAGTTCAACGATGTGACATTTCGTCAAAAATCAAAATTTTACCGTATATCAAACCCACACATAAAATTAGAAAAACATATCATGATTAACTAAAATAAGTGTGTAAGCAACACTTTTCAGTCACCTTAATTGGCTTATGAAAGTAGCTCAACCCATTCCCAACCAATCAGAAATGTCTTCTTATTGTCTGTAAAACCAATATGGTTAACCGTCAGTGCCGTAAGATTGTTATTACAAAAAGCGTTAGAGTACAAGCAATATTATTCATCATATGGTGTCATAAATACTGCAAGATGTAAACCTTTAATATATTGGCACATTGATTGTGCGCTAGAAGGTGTGATGATGTATCATCACTTTGCTACATGGCTTGCTACATGATATTATTGCCGCGAGATTGCCGTTATTGGCGTTATTGCTACTATGAAACAGGCTCCATCAGTCATGTCATTTTTCTGTAATCATGTATAGTGCATATGAAAAGAAATTTCATATATGCGAGTTGTTTGTAAAAAGGTTACTGTTAAATATGAAATGCATTTCTTAGAAAAGTTGTTCTATTACTAGTTTTACTTTTTCATTTATCAGCGGATACAGTTTTGGGTGTTTTTTTTTTTCAATTTTACCTGAAGTGTCACACAAAGGGATTTAGAAAATACAAAATATCGATAGTAACTGATATAGTGATGTGACTCGTCTTAGCTATAGTATAAGTAAATTACGAAACTTTGTTTGTTTGTTTTTATGAACCGTAAAGCTTTGATATGCTCTTGAAAAAAATGATTTACAATCTGCTCCGACGACAGGGTCAGACGGGGAGTTTGACTGGGCGGTACATTTGTCAAATGGTAACGCAGGTGTTCTAAGGCCAGCTCAGCGAGGACGGTAACCTCACATAGACCTGAAGGGCAAATGTCGGCTCGATTTTGATTTTCAGTATTGAGTGTGTATGGATTTTATTCTTTATGAATAAGACTTGGCAGTAAAGTGTATGATAAATATGCAAGCAGTATAGACTGAACATTATAATTTCTAACATATGAAAATCGAATAAATTTGAAGACATGATGGTGTTATCACGTAACTCAAAATGCAACATTTCCCCGACTCGGATATTCATTACTCTACTGTACTGTAAGGCAATCCAATTTGTTTCAAGAATTGTAGCTTAATGTGCACCAATTTATGCTGTAGAACAGTGTAGGTTTCAGAGTAATTAAGATACTGTAGTTTGAATTACTCATGGGAAACAAGCCACTTAACTTGTTAAATGAAAAAATGGAAATGTTTGTAATTATATGCTTGGTGAAGCAGAAAGTAGGACTATCTTGATGTGTTCTTTAAAATCCCAAAGTCTGTTAATTAAGGAGTTATGAATTTCTGATTCGGATAATGAATGGAAAATGAATCAGTTTTATACAGAATTCAATTTTTCTATTTGATTTGAGAAAGAATACAATTTAAAAGCTACAAACGCTGATCTGCAAAGTCTTGAGATGCAAGTTCTTTTTTTTAATGTAATTTTAAAATTCTTTGAATATGACCTGAAGCAAATTCCAAACGAATAATATATTAATTCCACGTTAGAAAGATGCACCATTTTTAAGAAAAAAATAATAATTTATATGTCGTCATTTAAATACAACAAACGCGTCTCTGATTTGTCTTACCCTCCATCCCTCAAAAGCCGTAAATGCAGCCTCTTGTCATTTTCACTCTTTTAAATATTTGCAACGACCATGTTAAAACATTTAAATTACCCCTCAATGAACTTCACTTGATTTCCAGAAAGCAAATTATGGTCCGTCAAAGGTTGTCAGGGTGTAAAACGTAAGATCAGTAAGCCATACATATTTTGTTGATTGTCTCATTAACATCACCATCATGTTCCTTCTGGAAACTTTTATTAACTTTAAGCACTTTGTTCAAAAGTTATGGTACAAAATAAATTTGCCAAAACATAAAATTGCGTAACGTGCTTTCCCCCTTAACAGTCATGAAAATAAATTACATATTTATTCTCTAAATGCTACTTACCTACAGTATACTTTGGTGTAAATAGAGAAGATCTAGTGACATACGATATGCGCTACTTGATATGACATGGATCTAGCAGATTAGGAAAAGATAGATACTTTTGGATCAATAATTTAATTTGGTCAAAGTATTATGACCATGCTATCGCCAGATACAACTGAATATCATAACAAGTAGTATCTGAGAATGTGCCTTTACATTTTGGTTTGTGGATCTTTATTCGAAGTATTACGGGTGAAGGGGTCCAGTGCACCTTTGTTTTGGGCGGATATTTTATTTTACATTCCCCGTGTCATAATACGAAATATGTATCGAGTAATACACATAACCTATCAAATAACTGTATAAAAAGATAAATCACTTTTTTGTAAAATTTTACATAAAAGTTAATCGGCAAATGCAATATTTTTTGATTCAACAAAAATCATAGAAAACTTCCTCCATGCACTGAGGTACCTTTTCATGGTTGTTTCGTTCTATGACTCGAACTATAACTAGTTTTTTAAATGTCCTATTTTTACATGCTTAAGAAACAATGGTGCCGCCCTATGGTGCCCGGTGTCATAGGAATCACAGTTCCCTGATCTTACTCTCACGCTACATTAGTTTCACGCTTTATGCTTCCACGGTGTTTGTATTAAGCCGATGTGAAAGGAATCTTAGTCCCCCTGAAATGGTAGTCCGCCTTCCATAGACCATAACGGAGTAAAGCGTAAAACTAATGTTGAGTGAGAGTTGTTAGCCTATACTTTACTGCACAACCCGGACAATAAGAATGGGGGACTTACATTCCTGCTATACAGGCGTAATGAGACTGAGTGTCTCCCATAACCAGAAGTCCGGGTCTAATTGAACTACACGGAAAAAGTTGCAATCAATGAATTATTGATCGCACATGTACAAGTACGTTCTACAAAGTTGAATAGTAGCTAGGACATTCAGTCACACGGACACTGTATTTCATTAAACCGGATTCAAAGGGGACACCGGTGTAATGAAACACATGAATTTGTATAGGTGATTTTCAAAAATTTGTTGAAATGACATGATTCATGAAAAATGGTGTTAAAGGTGTTCAATACAAATAAAGGCAAAAGGACTTATTTTAGGTTTTTTCGTCATTTTTTCACACGTTTGGAGAACATAAGGTTGATTAATAGGATAAAATATTGATTGTAAACATGCTATTTTTATCACGTTCCAGATTCTTGGAACTTAAAATTTCATATAACTTGAATCATTTACAAGGGATGTAGGGATAGGACATACAAGCAACTTGTACATTGCCTGGAAATAAAAGTGTAAATGAATTACAATTTATTTCAGACATTTATCTAAGGTTTCGTGGAATAAATCCATTGTCTTTTGCTCAAATTGCTTCTGCTCTTCTGCTTTTCTTCCCTTCTTTGGTTGTTTTGTCGCTATATCATGGCATTAACAGCGCAGTTGTTGCCAAGATAACCAATTCATCTCGACCCGTTCTTCAAAACTGGAATATAATCAGGTAGAGAATTCCTGATGCGGACTCTTGATGAAACAAGAGATCCCTGGGGCTAACTAGGTTTGAATGAGGTATTTGGACATCTAAGTCATGGATATAACAGGGCTTCTAAGAGGGTGGGATCGAATTGTAGATGTTCAGGAAACGGTTAACAAGAAAGTCATTAGGCTGATCTTTACGTTGGACTTTCAAAAATGTGTTGTAAGTTAGTCTACATTATACCACAACATAACCACGCATGTGATGCTTGACAGGGAAAGTCGAATGGCCGAGGGGAAAGGGGTCCTGTTGGTGAAGTATTCAGGAAACGATTTAGATAATTTCATGATCTTCAGCATTTGTACAGACCCTAAAAGAGCTCCTAAAGTTACCAAATGTAACATAAAAAGAACTAATTTTAACATTCAATGTATTAAAAACACATCGGCCTAGTTGTTGTTGGAAACTTTTGTTTCATTTTTGACTATTCACCATGCTCTAAATCATTAGGCCTAATGGTTTAGAATATCAAGGTATGCTGCAAAACACAGAACAATAAGTATTTGAAATTTACAAGCTATTGCTGGTCAGATATTATTTTCTATGCACTTTATTACTTCCCTTACAATGCATGTACCCTTGTCATATTTGTTATGTTATGGAAATACCTGTTCAAGCCTTTTCACAGCTGTAATAAGCAAAAAATGTGGTTACCCTTACCCACAAAATGCCTTTAAACATACTAAATGATTTGTTATTCAATACCTTTACATGCAAATAATTGTAAAAAATGATATTGGATAGTTAAAATTGATTTTATGTACAATATAATGTATGTTTGTACTTGTGTACACGCGAAGCGTCGTCTGCTACTTAAAACCTGTCGAATTCGGAAACCTTGTCAGCAAATTTTCAAAGGGTATGTACAGGGGGTTATGCAACTTTTTTCTCAAAATGTCTTTCACATTCTTGATTTGTATTGGTGATACCATATTTTGAAGAGGGCCCCGCATTAAAATGTCAAAATGTCAAATTAACACCCCCCTACTTACAAGTTCATTTTGAAAAAGGTCATGGTATAATCACTAGCAACATTGTTGTGTTAAATTTTCACTCTAGCTTCAAACGTGCAATGAAGGAAAGATATAGTATGTAGTATGCTGTAATTAGTAATATTTTCTTTTTCTTATCTTTCTTAATACTGACCCAATAAAGGTCATTAATACATCACATTGCAGTAAAATTTCACAAACAATTCATTGGGAATAATTTATGTTCTGTCTAACATTAGTCAAATGGCGTCCAAACAAATATTACATAGAGCTGGTCTCTATATAAGGGCCAGCGGGGAAAAAGAAAGAGGACGTACGCATAATGTATTATAAGTCTGCATTAGCTAGCAATATGTTTTAAACCTACACTTTTTTCGAAGAGTTAAACTTATTTATATTAAAAACTGTGCAGTTAATTTTTGCACACCTTGTATGTATTGGTAATGCCGTATACTGTTACAGGTACATATTGATTGCTATGTGATAATGCGGTCAATGTTGTACCCTATAGATATGTTAGCGGCCATTACTTGAATGCAGGGAACCTGATATTACTTATTACTATTGCAAACCTAAAAAGGAAGCAGATGTTGGTGCAATTCATTACTGAATTATATCATTATAAGGTGTGTCTCTTGTATGTGTATAGAACCCTGAAATCCTGGGAAATACTATATTCTTGATGATGATAAAGTCGGCGTCGTCACAACTCGTTTGACTATTGTAAATAAACATCCCGAGTACAGGACCATATTTATACGACCGCGACCGGTACCCTGCAATTCACGCGACCAATTTTGTCTGAGGAACTTTGGCAGATATTTTAGTAGTCTATTCACTTACATCAGCCATAATTTTTGTTCATAACTGGTCACATTTTTGTTCTCATAAACGTGATTATGCAACACTGAACACTCAGATTTGAATGTTGGTGATTATAATAAATGCGCCTTGAAGTCGCGAGTAAAATGAAACAAATCCAATCGAGCACAGTCACTTTTGATTCGTCCAATTTACGAGATCCGTATGGGTCGAGTGTATTGGACAGCAGTCAGAATTTACCATAAGTGCATTGGTTTTGTAACATTTTACGAACATAACGAATGCAAATTTATTATTCTAATTCATATACGACGGGAAAATGATATTGCATATTTAATAAAAAGAAATCAAGCCTTTTATATGACCATCAAAATCAAAAACTTCGCTAAACTAAATAAATCATCACCCGTAAAAACAATGAAACATTCAGTAAATGCTCGCCATTGAATTTTCAATCAACTACGCGTGCTTCATATTCTTGCGTTCTGATTGGCTAGGTTACACGCGGAGTGTATAAATTTAAATCAGCATCTTGAGATTACAAATGCAAAAAACAAATCCTGCAAGTGCCTTTTCTTCAATGAAGAGACAATTTGGATGATAACTGATCTATAAGATTTTCAAAAAAAAAGTTAAGCTAAGCTACAACTGCTTCATATTTCTGTCCGAAAAAGGAAAAACGCAGCATGTGCATAACAGACCAAATTCAAGCTACTTCCTTTTCCCTTGAAAAACTCTTGCAGAAATGAGCGGACGACCACCAATGCTCTTGTATAACTTAAGGCAGTACCTACTATATCAAACATGTCCTTATTTTTGTCCACATATTACGTTACACAAAGTGGAACGTAGGCTAACTTGGGTTCTTGTTTTGAACTCAGTGTCAACTCTGTTACTCTGTGCTTGAAGTCTTGAAGTTTGAATCCATATCAGATCAAGTTATTATAACTTTTGTTATCCTAAATCTATCCACAACTTATAATCAAATTCATATATACATTATTCGCTCTGATTCTACATCGAAGTTTCCGTGTATGATCTTTAGAAGCTTATTATTGATTAAGTAAAATTGATCTTCGCTGTTTACATTGAAACGCTTTACTTGGCCTAGTTCAAACATAAAGAATTGTTAGCAGCAAAGTTAGGTTGTGTCATGTCTTACGTTTCATAATGAAATACTATTCTGGATTTTGTTAGTAAAACAGTTTTTTCGTTGATTACATACAACTGAGAGCCAAGAGTAATCAAACAAAGTTAACGCGTTAAGAATTCCACAAGCGTTTAAGTTTTTCGGCACATAGTTTAATTGAACATGGAATGGAGATGAAACCGAATAGCTTAGTGATTCATTAATTATACAAATCTTGTTGAAGCTGACTGACTCTTCGTCGTAATATCTTCTATTTAATACCAAGTTATGTATCAAATAAGGGCAATATTTAAGGGTGCTCCAACGCCCCCTTAGAAGTTGTCCTTAAAATTATAATAGTTAAGAGATTCCATTAAATATGATATGTGTTCATTTAAGTGTAACTGTAAGGTCTGCATGCACAAAAGAGGTTTAAGAGATAGACCAGGTTTAAAGTAAGGTAGGTCTAAGTCAAAATTTCTACTGCCATAAAAGCTTTTGTATAATTTTTGAACTGCAACAACTTTTCAAAATTAAAGGTTCAGCAAATCTTACAATAACACTAAAATATGATCATATTGGCTGAGGAAAATATATTTATCTGTGATACAAAATTTCACTTATGCCAGGTCTAACGTTAAGCCTTTTCTAACTCTTAAACCCGTTTTGAACATACGGGTATCAGGGTTTGTCTTAAAATTCAGGAGATTTAACAGAATCCCTTACAGAAGATTGCACTTAAGTGTGCTTTATGAATGACCTGAAAGATCTAGAGGTATTAACTCAATAGAGAACATTAACTTTGGCTTGATTAAAATGATTGACGATATCTAGGGAATAACATTTTACACTACCACACAAACAAACAAAAGTGCAGTTTTGACTACTTGGCATATTGTGCCGCATTGTAACTCAGGTATATCATCGGAGTATTAGCTAACACTCATAACTAGTTATTTTAGGTAAATAAAATAGATACGCATTACACACGAGTATCGTATTTCAACATGATTCAATACATTCGACCCCAATACAGCTCATGCCAACTATTATCAAGTACGAAACCAGTGCATTGAAGTACTTTACCTTTCTTGTTTTCAACTCCAATCTGCATTAGTTCAGTATTGACTGAATGAAAGCAGTTTACCTAGCTCGCAGTGTTGATTCTGGAAGGATAAATAATGTATTCGACCTAGTTTATACAACATGTGGTTATTGGAATACATTTATATTGTATCTGTTTTCTTTCCGTTATGTATTCCTTCAGGTATCACAACTCTGCTAAGATGAAACAAAAACAGTTGTTTCCTTATAAGGCTTCCACAAACGCGTTTTGCTTTATAAAATGTCTGCTGTACTTCTTTTTTGTTCAATACAGAATCGAATCGGTATATTCAAGAATGTGTGTTTTTGCAAGCTAGGATTTAAATGTTCAAGATTTGATATGTAGTCAAGCAGGGGATACCTAGTTCTAACTTAGACAAGGCGTCACTAGACTTCCTCACCGGAGTGAGAACTTCTCACCGACTAAATTCGGTGAAGTATGGATAATTAGACTATCTGGGTAAATTTTCTACATGTATATATTCAAATACAATTATATAGAATTTCCCATTGAGTGACAAGGAACAAATTGTACCACATTTCTAGGTCGGTATTTCTAAACAGAATTTCTTATTGAGGACATGAAGTATATTGAAGTCAGGCCTTAAAAAAGCAAGCAAATTATGTATTGAACCTCAGATCACAGATCGAAACTAAAACAAAACAACTAAATCGATACTTTGCTCATTTATGCTAATTAAGGAAAACAGAACACAATTTTGACGGACCGTTTCTCAAATTCGAGCATATTCAAACTGTTTTGCAACACCAACTCTGCATTTAACATTTAGATGTATGCTCATGATATTTGTTTCTTTGTTTTGTTAAGGGAGACCCATATTCTAATTTTCCTGCCGTACAAAGTTAAAACGCAGTATGTGCATTTATAAAAACATAGCAGATACATCCTATTAGCATACAATTTCATCTCAATCCACTTCCATGCAAAACAGTTGTATGTACATATGTTTAATATGGTAGATACTGCCTTAAGATATGAAAGAGAATAGGTCGTTTGCTCATTAGTGCAGAATTTCTCCAACGGAAAAAGAAGTAACTTGCAATATATCTTTAATGCACATACTGCGTTTTTACTTTGTATGGCAGTAATCTTCTGATTCCTTCAGCTGCAATGATTTATTTTAGCCCGGACTCGAAGCATATCAAAGTCAGCAGTACTTATACACATGAATAATAAATAATGTTTGGCTTTAAATATAAGGATTTACCTATACGGTCCAGAACAGATTACGAGCGGTTGTTGAATAATTGAACTCAACTTCTAAGCAAGATAATCAATTAATTTATATTGATGTCAGATGCATCGAGTTACAGCATGCACTTTCAATCTTTTTAGCCAGAAGCTTAATACTAAACAGTAACAGATAAAATCCCTGCATAACCTTATTCTTCATATAACTAAGAATATACCTTACCTAACTTAAGAAACAAAGTACGTGGAAATGTTATTAAATAATGCAAGTTGAATTATTGGGAGCCCTACAAGGTACACACCAACTGTCATAATTAAATTGCAGGTAGACGAACCAATCAGTCTTCATATGCTCTCTAACTTACTGCATGGCCGCAGGTCGTGCTAGTAAAAACACGATTTATTTACGGAGTGAAATAGGATTATACTTTTTCTAAGAGTGATATGATGTGGCTTAGTACATCAAAACCAACCAGATGTCGGCACTACGTGTATCTCGATATGTTTCTTTGATATGGTACTCATCTTGCTCCCATCTTAATGTATATTTTTAAAATGCCAATACATTGATGTTGAACAAACTAATTATTTTTGCATTTTCAGACAAAGAAAGATTAAATTTCTTTAAATTATACTCGTAAGAAATATTACCTTCTCAAACATATATGTAGAACTAAACAACTAGTTGGTTTCATTATGTTAATCCACATACTTTACGACGCGAATATGAATATATACTTGCAATTCATGACACCCTACCTGGTGCAATTACTGTCCTTTTTTGTGTACAGTTAATGAAACATTTATGAGATATGACTATGAAGGTTTCTGATTTTTGAGCTTTATTTATTTCTAGTTTCTAATGCATCTGTTTTGATAAGGATGACAAAATTGTCTGATGGTGATATCTGGCATAGTTTGACACGGATTAAATTCGACATTGACTGTGTTTTGGAAAATGCATTATGTTCTATGAGTGCGAATATATCCGAGAAATTTATAGCATACACTGATTCAAACATATAGTTGAAGCAAAAGGGACATTAAGTCGGAGCTACAAATGTTTGATTAATAAACTGTTCAGATTTAATTAAGATTTGAAGAGAGTGTAGTAAAATTAGTTAAAGGCATCATTCAGATTCCTGAATACAATAACAATAAAATAAAGACAAGAGGGCTTTAGTTTATGGCGCTCTCTTATAATATTGATTATTGATTAATTTAAATTAAGATTTTGTTTATCACACACTTGTAACTCCGACTTAAGGAATATTTTG
>JXSR01S066667.1:197722-211678 GCA_000969725.1 Ophiothrix spiculata | reverse complement strand
CCTTGTTTCCTTGGGCAAGAAACTTAACTCTACTTGCTTCGTGATCGGTGGGTCCCCTGTGCGAATGCTCCGTCACGGGGCGCTGCATATTAGTGTACCTGGTGAGTCTATGGACTCAAAACCGAAAAAGCGCTTTCGCGAAGGTATTTTACGTTGAAACTCGGGTGACAGGTAAAGTACTTCAAAAGATTTAAAACAAAGAAAAAAGATTGATAATCGGACAAATCGTTTCAAAATGGTGGCCGAAACAAATTTTGCCATGTCGCGACAAACTTTTCCCGCCAAAAAATTAAAAAATCATTTCCCAATGTAATTTTTCAATAAAATTTTGCTCATATTTGCAGTATGTAAGTACCAATACATTCCTGAAATAAAAGTTGAAAAAATAGGTTAGTTACGATTTTATGGGCAAAACAAACTTGAGGAGCGCCCTCGAAAATGCATGGGAAGGGGTGGGTCGAGATGATTTTTTTTTGCCACCAAGTGAAGGGTATGGTAAAGTAAGACAATTACATAGAAGGGCGCTGACAAATTACTTCGCGTTTTTGCGCTGACGCGCAAAAACGAAATGTTGGGTCCATATGGACCCCCTCCATTGACCACTTTAGTGTTAAAATGTTTCTTCATTTCTTCCTTGGGCGAAATCACCTTCAAATCGCCCAATTTTCTGGCAGTGCTGTTAACAATTAGTAATATGTAGTTTTCAAGTGTATGTGCATTGTTTAGGTGCGAAATTAAGGGTTTTTCACGGCATCCGACTTCCCTTGAACAATTCAAACGGTTTAACATCAGAAAAGGGAGATTACCAGGGTTCGAACCAGGGATTGCTCGCACCTTAAGTGATACACACTTTACTTCTTGAGTCTAGTTTGGTTAGGTTTAATAAGCATAAGCAGATACCAGGTGTCATGATAAATAGGCAAATGCGTAACACTACTAAGTCTCGTAAAACCTCAATAAGATTTTGAATAGTTTTATACTTGTGCAAAAGCATATAATATGAAAATAACTTGCCGCATGCAAACCATGTCTACGTATGTATGCATAAATACCTTACTTCAATAAATTGAATTCAAGGATTATCATAACACTCTTTCTGACTATTGTTCCTCCTTATCTATAAACTTGGCATGGCGACGGTATTTGATAACATTCTCCCTGCTAGCGTTTTGGTACTGTGTAAATATATTTAAAGAAATGGTGTTTGAATGTCTATGAAGGTTCAAGTGTTAATAAGCTTGAAGAAAAGAACTCATGTCATTGTTGATTTACATTAAAGCTCCAGGGGGGGGGGGGGGGGGGTTCTCACATTAGGTTAATATACGGGTATGTGCCACGGTTTTGGGGTGTAATTTCGCCATTTTAGGTCTATCGATGGTTGGATTTTTGTCACAGACCTAATGCGCCCAAATGGAAAAATTGGGTGTTTTGGGGGATAATTGTCTTAAAAAGCGCCCAATTTGGCC
This sequence comes from Ophiothrix spiculata, assembly GCA_000969725.1. NCBI lineage: Eukaryota > Metazoa > Echinodermata > Ophiuroidea > Amphilepidida > Ophiotrichidae > Ophiothrix > Ophiothrix spiculata. The sequence continues at coordinate 210,212 of JXSR01S066667.1, read as the reverse complement.
CAAATTTGGTGTGTTTGCCTATTTTAGGCATAGAGAACGGTCCTTATCGCGAAGTCTGCGTGGCACGCCCCCGTACATTATTTTTTTGAGAACCCCCCTCCCGGGTTAAAGCTGCGTTCACAAATGCAGTTCTAATAATTCAAGAATCAAGATAATATTAAGTTTACTTTGTATTTTACTTTTCAAAGATGGTAGATACACGCTTATAGTATATGGTATTCCTGCTTTTAAATGTGAGGTTATAAGATTTGAAAATGTCGAAAATTTTAGTTAAACACACACTTAAATTTTTTGGAAAGCACAGTAATTCTTATAAAAGACGACAGAATTATAGAGTGATCAACAGCAATTTTGAGGTAATACAATTATTAGTAATTAATTTTAAAAGCGTCGCCAATTTATCGTGTCAATATTGGGTGCCTGGTTTTGAAATGTATATTGAAACTGGAGTCAAAAATATGTATATTTATGGTAGCAATAAATTAATCACAACTGCGAAGTATGAAAATACTCATAATATCAAAATGGTTTAAACGATATAACTGAAATTTTCAATACAATTCCCTTTAGGGGCGGCTTAAAAATTCAACCGGTTGTTGTCTGCTGGTTATGGGCGGTTCTGGGCAGTTCAACCGGAATAAACAATAGATATCCGTCCAGAACCGACAGAAAACCGCCGGTTGAGTTTTGAAGCCGCCCCTTAGGAATAATCTTAAATATGAGACTAAAACATTAATTTCATTATGTTACATTAGAAATTTATTTTCTACGAAAACATTGTTGTTACCCAGTTAGTTTCACTTTACACATAGCAGATGGTGCCTTCATTGCACGGATAGAAAATAACATAATCAAAATGCTATGCAGGCGTGTGGTAAAGTACATGAGGTAGGTGTCTAGTGAGTATTTCCGTATTTTATAACCCATCAACGAACGACAATATCTACATTGTACATTACATAGCATAAGGGCATGAGAAGTATAATAAAGGTTACACAATGAGAATGTTTCTAATCAAATTGATCATGTAGTAGTTAATAATTTAATGAAGAATTAAAAAATATGATATTGTCAAGGATAGCTATGCTGATGATACCAACACCTCTGCCCTACAAAGTAAAAACACAGTATGTGCATTTTACATGGCAGATACTTCTATTAAACATGCAATTTCACTTAATTCATCCACATGCAAAAAGTCTTATGAACGTATGCTTGATATAGTAGATACTGTCTTTAGTTATAAAAGAGAATTGATCATCTGCTCATTTGTGCAGGATTTTTCCAAGGGAAAAGGAAGTAGCTTTCAAATTATGTACCTGCAATGCACATACTGCGTTTTAAAAGGCAGAAGTGAATAGTTGTATTTGTCTTTCATCCAAACCATTCCCGGTGTTTTAAACATTGACAACACAATACACATTATCGACCTATTGGCTTGTTCTTAAAACAAAATCGGTATATAAAACAAATATTGATTGCTTTTTCATTTTGTCAATAGTAAAAACTATTTCCCTCAGCGATTTTGAGACTATCATAATATTTCCCCGACCTTCAGGCTTGTGAAATAGTATGTAGTTAAAAGATCACTTCGGGGCAATAGTTCTTATTATTGCCCTCATGAGCATTCAATATTTGTTTATTATGTTACGTTTATGATCTGCTGCATTCTATGTTAGATCTGAACCATCATCTTTTTTTTTCGGTAGAAAAAACAAGTTCTATGTGTGTTTACAGATGTAGAAAAAAACATGTCTACTTTAATGACTAGTTAATTGTTAAATTCGATCTTCAAGAAATGTTTTATAAAAATGTTATTTCGAATGTTATTATTTATTTTTTGTAGATCTGATTCAGAACTAACTAATCCAAATATGCGTTGTCTTAGAGTTATAGTTTTCATATATAAATCGATCTTATAAGCAATATTGTTCACTACGTGTACTAAAATGTCTTCCCCACTTATTACACATATTCGGTTAAAGTACAGAAGTGCCTATTGAAAGTGTTTTGAACTTCAAATATTCAGTGGCAGTTTAGAATTTCAAGCTATTAAACACAAACAATATTGTGTTTCAAATTTTTTCCAGATGCTGATACTTATCATCCGTATGCATCACAATTTCAAAAAAAATGTAATAACAACTCATTTGTCAACCTGCAATGCAAAAGAGCATTGAAGTCAGCTCGCTAATAGACGGGAGATTGCTGCGTTTTCTTACTTTTTCATCTCTTACAATAAGACGAGTTTTTGTTTTTTAAGGAGCGCGATATAACATAACTACATACCTATTTGTAATAAGAAATACGACATATTAAATAAAAATTGTCGTATGAAAGTGTTTATTTTCTAAAGTTCGTGTGTTGGATGGTTGAGTATGTGTAAGTACTGTTTTTGTTAAAAAAAAAAAAGATAGGCATAATTTTGTTTCGCACCTTATAGTCTCGAACAAATTACGATAAAACGCCATTATTTTTTGTTTTCTCTTTGCTTCTATATATTCTTTTTTTTTTATTCAGATGAAACCAATCGCCCCTAAATAATTCCTTGGAAGAATTTCTAATGCAAAACTGTTGTGAAGTAATTTAATATGGATAATTACTTAAGATACGGTTAAGATCAACTGTAATTTGGGAGCAACTTGGAAGACCCCTTTTTCGGGTTTATCAATACACCACACAATGTACGTGTGCGAATAAATGTTATTTCTTTATTGTATTGTTATGTGTTACGCCATTGCTAAATGTTATTGGATCTTAACAACTTTACATTTACGCTGCCGCTACACAACTGTTTAGTGGTGATGTTCTAGGGATTAACTGTTCTTTATCATCATGCTTTGATCAAGAGCATGGATTGAAAATTCGGTCATGGCCTCACTTTACTTCATCATATACCGTACGTTGCGGTATGTGTCTTATGGTAAACATGTATTTAATTTGATTCTTTGAAACAACTGACTAACCGCCAGCAAACTGTACCAGTTTTAAAGATTGGTTTTAATACGCTATAGCGAAATGAATTATTGCATTATTATTTTTGTAATTTCACGATCTGTAAGATATTGCTGATTGCATTGATTAATTTTCTATTTGGTTGGCTGTCATTGCATGTTATTGTTATTTTAAATGGATACAATATTACTCGTAAAACAAAACATTAATGATTGAAATTCAGGTAGGTCTTGCTTGGTTTTTCCACTTTCAATATGTGTTTTTCATTTCCAATATAATAAACTTCTTATTTGCTGACTGACTTGTACACATTAATTGAATACGATAATATAATAATTTGAAGATTAAGTTTATAAGTAGCTATTGGATTATTAAAGATAATAAATTAATGCACAATTTGAGCCCATTTTGGTTAAAATCGCATTTAGATTAGCGGAGTTACATATTTTTTTTTTAAATAGAGCTGGATGAGATAAAATAAAGAATTATATTAGATATCCACTAATTTGGAAAGTTTCCCTGCATATAATGTGCAATGTATTATTTTGATAAAATAACAAACGAATTTCATTTAAAAAGTGTAATAATTTTATCAAATTTTTTTTGAAAGAATTTGTTTAAATCACAGATAGGTTGAACGTCTTTTATATATAAATGTATAGAAAAAGCATCGGACCGCTTGTGACTACCTTAGTTTAAATGGCCATACCTTTGGAACCAACTGCCCGATTGAACTCAAACAAAAAGCTTTAGAAAGAAGAGATTCTGCTTTTTCCTAATATGCTATTATCGTAAATTGTGTGGAACAGAAATTTGAAATTTGGAGATCTTGTACTCCCTTAATTTACCTTATACTATCCTTACACGTATTTACACGTCTCGTCTGACTGGCTTTATAACGTATTGTCAAGATTGAATGTTACCTGTAATACCTATTTTCAATGTGTTTTCAACAATTATTTGGTTTAAATTACTACTAAATGTTACCATATTGTAGATAATCATTGTTGATTGTCTACTTAGGATATTTTTCTAGATTCACTCTTTTTAAAAATGGGTTGTATCCTCCGGAAAACAGGATAACATTTATAGTAAAACAGAGAATTACATGAATTTCCATTTTCCGGAGAATGAAAAGTTCAGGGATAGTGTTTCTAGAAATAAATTATTAAATTCTTAAAAGTTGAACTTCTTTGTTACTAACAATATATTTCAGTGATGATACCATGTTGTTAAGTATATTTAAACTTCCTAAAGAATAATGTTGCCTTTAAATCAACAGTTGTACATTTAGAATCTCAAATCGTAGGAAAATAGACACGCTACTGACAAAACCTCAAGAAATAAAAATTGGCTGAAAATTGTCTCATTAGAGCAAGCGATATGATTTTGTTTGTTTGTTTGTTTTAGTCTGATTGGCACCTTTGTTTGATTCAAATAAGTTTTCACAAGTTTTAATTCCCTAGTGGTTCATGGCTAATGCCTTTAAGCAATTATATGATATTAAGAATGTATTTACATACAGAATGTAATACTAAAATGTAAAATCTCAGTATAGTGCCCATATCAATTATTACGCCCTCAATTTCAACCGAGTTTGATGTTTCCTGAGATAGCCTTCATAGTTTAGCTTTAAATTCAATCCATGCATGTATTTTATAATGCAATAACTTTAAATCTGTGCATAGCTATTCATGGTATTCTAATGAACTCGTTTGATCGTGTATTTAACAACAAGCATAGTATTATCATAAAATTGAGGAATATTTACAAATTATGAGCTGCATGGTTATGTTCATTGGTTAGGAATACAACGTGGATTATGATTAATCTTTCTCTGCGAACTGATCTACTATGCATTTGCATTTGATCACTTTAAGCCCTTAAGATACTGTGGGTATCTTGAAAGCATCTTATATCAGATATAGAGTACTTAAGATAACAAGCGTCATGAATATTAATGCAGGTTAAATCAATAAACGTTCTTTTCACTTTAGGGGAGTTTAACCTATTATTTCTGTTCATTTGCAATATCTGTGAATACCCTGTGCAGGTTTTGTCTTACTCTGTTCACATTGTAGGTAATATCCCATTGAGGTGGTGCATATCTTTCATCATCAGAACTGCTAGATAAATCACACCTTGAACTCACACTGCAATAAGTCATTGTTTTCATCATACATTGTTTTGTCAAATATGTATTTCAAGAAAAGTCTGCAGCTTTTATATGAAGAGCACGTCTAAGAGCTCATGAATACAACACTTTTACAAATTGATTTTATTATTATCATAATAAGCTTCTATAGTTATTGTTCTTACCCGCTCACGAACTTTCCCTGCCGCTGGGAATATTTTTGAAATATTTTTTTGAAATTTCTTATTTTATAAACAAGCGTCAATTTTAATACTTAAGGCTACGGTTCTTTATCACAAACCACGGAGAATTATCATGTTCACTGCGATATTTTGCTGACTAACACGCATAATCGCACTTTTTGCCTTACATGAGGGGTATAGTCTATAGGTTATTATATTGGGCTTTGATTACTTATTTATTATCCAAATAGTGTCAACAGTTTTCCAATAGAGTCAATGCATTTTTGCGAAATCTCAGAAATTTTAACTAGTTCGGATCATCCAATTGTGTTCAGATACTGATAAATTTAAAATTATAAAATAAGTAAGAAATTAGAGTAGTAGCAGCCTTGACACAAAATATATCACATTTTAACAATAAGTTAATACTGATCTTCCAACGATTATTGTTGTTAACAAAGGAAGTCTAAATTCATATTCATATTTCCTTAATTTGGACTTTAACTAAGAAATTTGAACATGGTAGACATCGCCGGTGTCCGGTCGGTGTCCGCTAAATTCTACCCGGTATGACACCGTAAGCACATCGTAATCTTGCCGCAAGGTGATGTGACTAGGGTATTATGTAATATAATTATACAGTGGCAGTGACTTATTTTATATATACTTACTTTAAACTACAAAGTATGAAGAACAAACAAGAAATAAACATATAAACAATACGACAATTTATAAAGAGACCCACTGCATATTGTAAGATTAATTTAATTAAATCGCATTGATTTGGATGCAGATGTCCCCTGGAAACACAAAGAAGCGTAAACTGAGAACAGTCATCTCTTATCAGAAATAAATAGAGAGTAATAAATCGTTGTCTTTTAGAACGGCTATTTTCTACATACGTTATGCATATGCCCGGAGGGTCGGTAAAGTGCCTCCGTAGAGTTCGTTAGCGCAATGGTATATGTCTTGAACAGGATGGCCAGGATATATTATAGGATGGACATTACCGGAGCCATACACCAAAGTAGGTCAAACCGGGGATATATCCTACATAATTAAACGCGAATTTATTACTTGAATGATGGCTTTTCTAACCCAAAGATTGCTTTTGCGCAAAAAGAGTTTGAGTTTATTCATTAAAGCAATCACAACAATTAGAAGATACAAGTAGTGGATGATATGTTTGTTATCTACAACAATGTTGTATGAATGGTTGATTTTTTAATCATAGTTGATTCAAAACCGGTTATTGGTTTCTTTCTGAAATTTCATCAATATGTTAAAAAGACCAAATCTAGTTAACATATGCAACAAACGATATGAAACTTGATAATTAATAAAATTATAAAGTCTCGCACAATTCATTGCGGTTGCATCACTCATGACAGATTTTGTGATCAGTAATAGTGTAGGCTTATTGAATTTTCTCCAAGTCTTATGCACAATGGCTATTTGGATGAAATAACCATTTTTGAATCATTTGAAGAAAATTAAACTCGAGAAAATTAACACTTAAGTGGACAAGGGCTGCCACGTGCCCGTTTGGTCAAGATCCATACGGACCTTAACTTGAAAATGCGCTTTGGCAAAGGAATTTACGTTGAAACTGTAGTTACAGGTAAAGTGCTTCAAACGAACTAAAACAAGGAAAAAATCGAAAATCGCCAAACCGTTTCAAAATTGCGGCCAAAAAAACAATGTGTTGTGTCGCGTCAAAATTTTTCGGTTAAAAATTTGAAAATTCACTTCCCAATGGAATTTTTCAATTAAATTTGGCTCATATTTGTAGTATGTAAGTACAAATACATTACTGAAATAAAATTTGAAAAAATGTTGTTCGCTTATGATTTTACGGGCAGAACAAATTTGAAGAGCGCCTCCGAAAATGCTTATTTATGCTAATTAGCATGGGAAGGGGTGGGTCGATTTGAATTTTTTGCCACCAAGTGAAGCGTATGATAAAGTTAGACAAGTATACAGAAGGGCGATGAAATTCACTTCGCATTTTTGCGTTGCACATACACTTCATCTTTTTTATGTTAAACGATTTATTCAGCCCGCCACCGCTGTAGTGGCTATTAAAATAGAGGCTAATCTACATCCTCGCGTGTTTCGCTTAACGCTATGTAAAACCAAATGCTATACGATTGGTTGAGATTTGGCGTATTTTAGAAAAAGTAGAAAAATCAAGAGATCAAAAACTTGTTTCATCCGATAGCATAGACTTCAAGCTTTAATGTGACCTAATTTGTGAACGCATTCACCAACATGCGATGCAACATGGCTGAGTGAAAAGCTGACTTTCGTATAAGTAAGTCAAACTTTGGCTTTCTACATCAATATCTCGTCACTTGTATTATGAAATATATATATCATAATGTAGCTTATTTGGTCAAGATTACAATGATACCAACCTTTATGGGGTATAGATGAGTGCATTTATGAATTTCAGCATCCTTACCCCAAAAAAATTGCAACAAAAGGTTTTTTAACTGATATAGGTAGTATTTATCCTCAGTAACAACATATCGAAAATCTATAAAATTAGGACTTCCGGAAGTTGGTATTTTTCAAGATGGCCGCCAAAATCCTAAAATGGCTATAATCGAGGTATTAGATATCTAAATTGTGTGATTTTGGTGTCTATACCCAGGTTTTAGTGGTCTATGAAGTCAATGAGACTAGTAAAACTATTGACAAATCAAACAGTATCCACCAAATCCAATATGGCCGCCAAAATGGCCGCCGATATGCGAAAATTACTATAAATCATTTATTATTTAGCTTAAATGGGCAATTTTAGTGTGTAAGTCCAGATTTCTGTCGTCAATAAATTCGATGAGGCTAATTAGATTAGGCTTGATTTAAAAACAAGGCATCAAATCCAAAATGTCACCAATAATAAGGTCCAAAATGGCCGCCAAAATGCATTTTTGTGTCTCAAAATGAATTAAAATGGCACCAAAATGAATATCAAATATTCAAAAAAATCAATGTAATTATTTATGTTCAATTGCCTTAAAGGTAATAAAAGCCCAATTTCTGCTTAAATTTTATTCTTCATAAGTGTTAAATCCAACAGGCACCAAAATTGGGTCCAAAATGGCCGCCAAAATAATTGGTTACCAATGAAAATTGCTAAGAGTTGTATTAAACTAGTACTGTTTAAAACATTGATTATTCAAGATGATGAAAAATAGCTTTTAAAAGGTACTCTTAGACAAAATTCTTCTCAAATTATGCTGTCAAAAAGCTTAAAATTCCACAAGGCACCTGTACTGAGATCCATAATACCCACCAAAATATGTGTAAATGTGCTACAAATGGCTAACATACAGCAAAAAATACACTATATTTTTCAAGATATTTGAAATGGTTTTGAGAGGACCAGCCTTAAACGTCTCCAATTAGGCTGTTAACATGTTTGAAATCCAAAAGTTTTGAGTATTTGTCGTTTAACACATTTTTGGGCATTAAAACATATTGTGGCGACCATTTTGTAACCTCAGTACAGATACCATTGGAAGTTTAAGCTTGTGAACAGCCTAAATTGAGGACAAATATACCTGTTGTATATCTCAAAACCATTTTCTATCAAATATCTTGAAAAATACAGTGTGTTTGATGCTGTTTTAAAAGCATATTTTGGCGGCCATTTTGAATCTCAATACAGGCACCATTTGGTATTTTAAGCTTGATAACAGCCTACTTTAGTGACAGATATATCTGTTGTAACTCTTAAAACCATTTTCATCAAATTTCTTTAAAAATGATGTTTTTGATGCTGTTTGAAAGTCGTTTAAGCCATCTTTAACACGTTTAAGAGTATTTTGGCGGCCATTTTGAATCTCAATACAGGCACCATTTGCTATTTTAAGCTTGTTAAATTAACAGTCTAATTTAGGGACAAATATATCTGTTGTAACTCTTAAAATCATTTACCATCAAATTTCTTGAAAAAAAGATGTGTTTGATGCTGTTTGAAAGTCGTTTAAGCCATCTTTAACATGTTTAAGCATATTTTGGCGGCCATTTTGAATCTTAATACAGGCACCATTTGCTATTTTAAGCTTGTTAACGGTCTAATTTAGGGACAAATACATCTGTTGTAACTCTTACAACCATTTCCTATCAAATTTCTTGAAAAAAATAGTGTGCTTGATGCTGTTTTTAATTAGTTTAAACCCATTTTTGTGCATTAAAACATATTTTGGCAGCCATTTTGGACCTCGGTACTGGCGCCATTTTGAATTTTAAACATGTTAACATCATAATTAGTGGACAGATGATCTTGTTGTAGCCGTAAATGTCATTTTCTATTGATTGTTTATGATAATTGGTATTTCAAAGGATATTTCTGCCAATTTTAGTTAAAATATTATGCTAATTTGCCAACCATTTTAGCAGCCATTTTGAATTGAAAACATACATATGATCTTATTTTGAGGCAAATGAGTTGTTCACAGCTCCAGAAGTAAATAACCCATAGTATGGTTGACCTATAAGTGTTTTACAATTAGTTTTAAATCTATTTTCATGAAAATATGTTATTTTGGCTTGTATTTCAAGAAACAAATATGCATTTTAGCGGCCATTTTAACCTTATTTTTGGCGCCATTTTGTATTTGAAGGCTTGTTTTTGACTCAAATATAATCTGTCCAGCCTCATTTAATTTAATGGCCACAAAAATCTGGACATAATCAACCAAAATTGCACGTTTTAGACATCTAGTACCTTAGTTACAGCCATTTTAAGATTTTGGCGGCCATTTTGGCGGCCATCTTGAAAAATACCAACTTCCGGAAGTCCGATTTTTTTAGATTTTTGATATGTTGTTACTGAAGATAAATACTACCTAAATCAGTTAAAAAACCTTTTGTTGCAATTTTTTTATTCCCTCGTCTAGTAAAACAAAAATCATTATAATGCCCTGAGCGGGATTTGATCCCAGAACACTCCATATCGTTCACTCAATACCTTGTACAGTGTGCTAACCGATTGAGTAACGCTGACTCGTGGTGAATGAATGGATTTTTTTGGATATAGATTAGATTCACAGTTCATATAACGAATCTTGATGATTTGTAAGAGGGAAAGTAAAAGTGAATAGTATTTAGGATTTTCAACAAATTTCCATAATAGCATTGCTTAAAAACATTGAACGAGATATTCCCGTAAAAAACCCTGCAATGAGGTCAGACTGAGAAACCTGCCATAAAATTTACTATACTTTACAACCGTTAAATTGTTTGGATTTAACCGTCAAAATACATATCTGCAACCCTAAAATACGGTTATAGTTTTAAGTGTATTGTACTTCACAGCAGAAATAAATATTTGAACGTAACAACATTTTTCATTTTTCTAGATTTATTGATATTAGAAAATATGTGATCCTTGTATGGTCATTTTCAAGGTATAAGTAATGGAATATGATTAACGTAGTTCTACAACGAAATGCTCTGCTATGCTTTGCAATCGATCGATCACCAATTCCCTGAAGATATTATAGGTATCATGAAAGAACCTTATATCAATTAGACATAGAGCAGAATAAGAAGCATCATGAATATTAATGCAGGCTAAATCAATACACGTTCTTTTTACTGTTTGGAATTGAAGCTGTATTTCTGTTCATAACATATTTTTACTGATTTCAGATTGTTAGTAATATCGCATAGGAGCATATTGAAATATTGGCTTTCATTGTCAGAGTTGTTATAAGAATTGTACCTTGAACTCACAGAGCAAAGAGTCATTGAAAAGAAGATATCAGGACCTTCCCATCATGTCTTGCTTCCAATGGGATTGTTTGTACAAAAAAGTATTTCAAGTTTTAGTGATGAAATTACCCTAAATTATTATCAGTTGCAACGGTTGTAATCTTGCATTTCCCGCACAATTTATCACGAAACTTGGAACAGATTCGTGTACTAAAAACCCCTCAAGGAATGCATGATGGGAAGTTCCTGATATCTCCTTTTGATTCATTGCATAGATTCCACAAAATTCAGTGAAACATGTATTTCAATAAAGGTCTGCAGCTAGTTATATGCAGAGCACGTCCAAGAGCTCATGAACACCATACTTATCAAAATTGATTTTATTACTATCATAATAAGCTTCTATAGTTTTTGTTCTTACCCGCTCACGAACTTTCCCTGCCTCTGGGAATAAGTCTAAAAGCATTTTCTTGTGCTCTCAGCAAGCGTCAGTTTTATATACCTGCACAAGTATAATGTTATGTACATATATGATTTTTAGTTTTGTTTTCATTTTTTATGCGGGAACAAGGGAATTAACGAATCAATACTATTAAAAGCTGAATCTTTTAAATCATATATAAATGAAATCATCGTGTATTGAGATGTTAATATCAACTTCTTAGTGTTGTTCTACTTCTCCCATGCACATTTCTAATCTAAGCATCTTAAAAGATGCTTAGATTAGAAATGTGCATGGGAGAAGTAGCCCCTTCATGTTAAGTGACTCTTATTTTAAATAATTCTTCATAGACATAAAGGGAATAAACACATCACTACTCCAAGCAAAATATCACATCAATAATAATAGTATTACAATTATCTACACAATCAATGTGTCATTTATAATTTTATTTTTGGGAAAAGATTATCTGTAGTCTATATGCTCGCGTGTGATATTCCGTCTATCATCTAGTGCATAAGATATGTTTTTATGCTGTATTTCTTACATTTTATATTTTATTATTTTCTGTGTTTAATTCATTTAAGACGAATTCGATAGAGCAATAACCATGTCTTAACAATAAAATCGGGATATAGAGATAGATTTTAACAAAAGGTATAATCATAATTTACATAGTTAGATAACAAAATACCATTTTGCCTAGTGGTGAAAAGACGTTCAAGATCATTTCTCAAACAATCAAAGATATAAGAAGAAATCCGAAAAAGTAATGATCGTAATCTAAAATAATGTTGTACATTTTATGATTTGTGTTATCAGGGTTTGTATTGCATTTTAGAAAAACACTTGTTTCAAATGCATTAAAGGCGAACATTACAAAATATATAAAAATAACATTGAGTGTAAAAAACTACTTTAAACATCAAAAATGTATCTTTCAAGTCGTAATACGCAGTGAGACTTGACGAGCTATGTATAGGTATTTCAGAGTGCCATTATGCATACTATATATCATCTATTTGAGATAATGGCGCTACGAAATTGTTA
>JXSR01S066667.1:174969-192086 GCA_000969725.1 Ophiothrix spiculata | reverse complement strand
CCTGCTATGCTTTGCGATCGATCGATCACTAATTCCCTGAAGACAATATAGTTATCATGAAAGAACATCACTTTAGACATAGAGTACTAAGAATAACAGGCATCATGAATATTAATGCAGGCTAAATCAATATACGTTCTTTTCACTGTTGAGAATTTAAGCTGTATTTCTGTTCATATCATATTTTTACTGATTTCAGATTGTTAGTAATATCGCATAGGAGGATAATGAAGTAATGGCTGTCATTGTCAGAGTTGTTATAAGAATTGTACCTTGAACTCACAGAGCAAAGAGTCATTGAAAAGAAGACTCAGGACCTTCCCATCATGCCTTGCTTCCAATGGGATTGCTTGTACAAGAAATTATATCAAGTTTTAGTGATGAAATTACCCTAATTTATTATCAGTTGTAACGGTTGTAATCTTGCATTTCGTGCACAATTTATCACGAAGCTTGAAGGAATGCATAATGGAACGTTCTTGATATCTTGTTTTGAGTCATTGCATATATTCCACAATATTCAGTGAAACGTATATTTCAATAAAGGTCTGCAGCTAGCTATATGCAGAGCACGTCGAAGAGCTCATGAACACCATACTTATCAAAATTAATTGTATTACTATAATAATAAGCTTCTATAGTTATTGTTCTTACCCGCTCACGAACTTTCCATGCCTCTGGGAATAAGTCTAAAAGCATTTTCTTGTGCTCTTAGCAAGCGTCAATTTTATATACTTGTAAGAGTGTAATGTTATGTACATATATGATTTTAGCCTTGTCTTCATTTTGTGCGGGAACAAGGGATTTAACGAATCAATACTTAAAAAAAAATAATACTTTAAAAGTTAATAAGCTGAATCTTTTAAATCATATATAAATGAAATCATCGTGTATTGAGATGTTAATATCAACTTCTTTCTTCGTGTTGTTAAGATGCTTAGATTAGCAATATGCATTGGAGAAGTAGCATTTCATGTCTTAAGTGACTTATTTTAATTAAATCATTATTGCTTAAAATAATTCTTCATAGACATAAAGGGAATAAGCACATCACTACTCCAAACAAAATATCACATTGTGTGAAAAAGTAATACATCAATTTGTCATTTATAATTTATCTTTGGGTAAAATTATCTGTAGCCTATTATGCTCGCGTGTGATATTTTAACTATCATCTAGCGCATAAGATGTGTTTTTATGCTGTATTTCTTACATTGTTATTTTTCATCTAAGATGAATTCGTTAGAGCAATAACCATGTTTTGAACAATAAAATCAGGATATAAAGATAGATTTTAACAAAACGTATAATCATAATTTACATATTGTTAGATAACAAAATACCATTTTGCCTAGATCATTTTTCAAACAATCAAAGATATTAGAAGAAATCCGAAAAAGTAATGATCGTAATCTAAAATAATGTTGTAAATTTTATGATTTGTGTTATCAGGGTTTGTATTGCATTTTAGAAAAAACTCCTTTCAAATGCAGAAAGGCGGCGAACAAAAGTAGAAACATAACATTGAGTGTAAAAATACTTTAAACATCAAAAATGTATCTTTCAAGTCGTAATATGCAGTGAGACTTGACGAGCTATGTATAGGTATTTCAGAGTGCCATTATGCATACTATATATCATCTATTTGAGATAATGGCGCTACGAAATTGTTATTGCTCTCTCATGAACGGGACTCATCACTCATGACAGACTGTGTGATCAGTAACATTGCGTACTTATTGCATTCTCTCCATTTGCATACAGTGTGACTATTTGGGTGGAATCACTCTGCTTTATTGCAGTCATTTTACTTATTTTATACCTGAGAGGATTTTATGAACATGGATTTAAATACTGTGAATTTTATTATTATGGTTAGAATGAGATATACGCTTGAATATATACGAAATGTGCATTTAATTATACAAGTTCGGTTTAATTGAATGGTTAATTTGAATTAAACATGTATATTAATGCCTCTCATATCAATACAGCGATTAACACCATATTTTAGGGTGTTTTTTCCTTTTTATATTTGAATTCTGGGAGAGATAAATACATGTGGATATTGTATGGGCACTTTACTACATTAACAACACTTAAGTGGTCAAGGTCCTCAACATGCCCGCAAGTGTGTGTGTGTGTGGGGGGGGGGGTCCATAGAGGGGAGCATGGCCGAGCGCTTAGAGCATGTGTCTCGTAATACAGAGAATGTGGGTTCGAGCCCCGGCGGGCCGGGCGGTTTTTCGTTTCCTTGTTTCCTTGGGCAAGAAACTTTACTCTACTTGCTTCGTGGTCGGACAGTCAGGTAAAGCCGTGGGTCCCCTGTGCGAATGCTCCGTCATTGGGCGCTGCATATAGTGTACCTGGTGAGTCTATGGACCCAACACCGAAAAAGCGCTTTCGCTAAAGTATTTTACGTTGAAACTCGGGTGACAGGTAAAGTACTTCAAAAGATTTAAAACAAAGAAAAAAGATTGATAATCGCACAAATCGTTTCAAAATGGTGGCCAAAACAAATTTTGCCAATGTAATTTTTCAATAAAATTTGGCTCATATTTGCAGTATGTAAGTACCAATACATTCCTGAAATAAAATCTGAAAAAAAATAGGTTGGTTACGATTTTATGGGCAAAACAAATTTTAGGAGCGCCCTCGAAAAGGCATGCGAAGGGGTGGGTCGAGATGAATTTTTTTGCCACCAAGTGAAGGGTATGGTAAAGTTAGACAATTACATAGAAGGGCGCTGAAAAATTACTTCGTGTTTTTGCGCCAAATGTTGGGTCCATATGGACCCCCTCCCTTGACCACTTTAGTGTTAAAATGTTTCTTCATTTCTTCCTTGGGCGAAATCACCTTCAAATCGCCCAATTTTCTAGCAGTGCTGTTAACAATTAGTAATATGTAGCTTTCAAGTATATGTGCATTGTTTAGGTGCAAAATTAAGGGTTTTCACGGCATCCGACTTCCCTTGAACAATTTAAACGGTTTAACATCCGGGCTAAACACGGTCTGTTTAGCTTGACACTGATTTGACAGATGTTCAATTTTCTGTTCAAATAGGTCGTAGCAGAAAAGGGAGATTACTGGGGTTCGAACCAGGGATTGCTCGCAATTTAAGTGATACACACTATACTTATTGAGTCTAGTTTGGTTAGGTTTAATAAGCATAAGCAGATACCAGGAGTCATGATAAATAGGCAAATGCGTAACACTACTTTTGAAGTCTCGTAAAACCTCCAAGAGATTTTGAATTGTACAATATACTTGTGAACAAGCATATTATATGAAAATAACTTGCTGCATGCAAACCACGTCTATGTATGCATACATACCTTACTTATTGAATTCAAAGATTATCATAACACTCTTTCTGACTATTGTTCCTCCTTATCTATAAACTTAGCATGGCGACGGTATTTGATAACATTCTCCCTGCTAGCGTTTAGGTACTGTGTAAATATATTTAAAGAAATGGTGTTTTTGAAGGTTCAAGTGTTAATAAGCTTGAAGTAAAGTACTCATGTCTTTGTTGATTTAGATTAAAGCTCCCAGGTGGGGGGGGGGGGGGGTTCTCACATTAGGTTGATATACGGGTATGTGCCACGGTTTTGGGCGTAATTTCGCCATTTCATAAAATTATAATTAATAACGCACTTAATTGTTTTGGAAAGGAAAGTAATTCTTATAAAAGACGACGGAATTATAAAGAGATCAACAGCAATTTTGAGGTAATACAATTATTAGTAATTAATTTTAAAAGCGTCGCAAATTTATCGTGTCAATATTGGGTGCCTGGTTTTAAAATTATATTGAAAACTGGAGTCAAAAATATGTATATTTATGGTAGCAATAAATTAATCACAACTGCGAAGTATGAAAATACTCATAATATCAAAATGGTTTAAACGATATAACTGAAATTTTCAATACAATTCCCTTTAGGGGCTGCTTCAAAACTCAACCGGTTGTTGTCTGCTGGTTCTGGGCGGTTCTGGGCGGTTCAACCGGAATAAACAAAAGATAACCGTCCAGAACCGACAGACAACCGCCGGTTGAGTTTTGAAGCCGCCCCTTAGGAATAATCTTAAAGATGAGACTAAAACCTTAATTTCATTATGTTACATTAGAAATTTATTTTCTACGAAAAAAAGTAAAGACGTTAACAATGTGATATTTGTGCCTGGCTTAATACCATGTCGTAAACATTGTTGTTACCCAGTTAGTTTCACTTTACACATAGCAGATGGTGCATACATTGCACGGATAGAAAATAACATAATCAAAATGCCATGCAGACGTGTGGCAAAGTACATGAGGTGGGTGTCTAGTGTGTATTTCCGTATTTTATAACCTATCAACGAACTGCAATATATAAATTGTACATTACATAGCATAAGGGCATGAGAAGTGTAAGAATTTCACAATGATAATGTTTCCAATCAAATTGATCATGTAGTAGTTAATATTTTAATGAAGAATTAAAAAATGATATTGTCAAGGATAGCTATGCTGATGATACCAGCACCTCTGCCCTACAAAGTAAAAACACAGTATGTGCATTTATAAAACATGGCAGATACTTCTATTTAATGAAAAAAAAATGCACATAATTCATCCCCATGCAAAAAAATCGTATGTACATATGTTTGATATAGTAGATACTGTCGTTAGTTATGAAAGAAAATTGATCGTCTGCTCATTTGTGCTGTATTTCTCAAAGGGAAAGGGAGGTAGCGTGCAAATTATGTATCTGCAATGCATATACTGCATTTTAAAAGGCAGAACTGAATAGTTGTATTTGTCTTTCATCCAAACCATTCCCGGTGTTTTAAACATTGACAACACAATACACATTATCTACCTATTGGCTTGTTCTTAAAACAAAATCGGTACATAAAACAAATATTGACTGCTTTTTCATTTTGTCAATAGTAAAAACTATTTCCTTCAGTGATCTCGAGACTATCATAATATTTCCCCGACCTTCAGGCTTGTGAAATAGTATATAGTTAAAAGATCACTTCGGGGCAATAGTTCTTATTATTGCCCTCATGAGCATTCAATATTTGTATATTATGTTACGTCTATGATCTGCTGCATTCTATGTTAGATCTGAACCATCATCTTTTCTTTTCGGTAGAAAAAAAAAAGTTATATTTGTGTTGACAGATGTAGAAAAAAAAATGTCTACTTTAATGACTAGTTAATTATTAAATTCGATCTTTAAAAAATGTTTTATAAAACTGTAATTTAAAATGTTATTATTTATTTTTTGTAGATCTGATTCAGAACTAACTAATCCAAATATACGTTGTCTTAGAGTAATAGTTTTCATATATAAATCGATCGTATAAGCAATATTGTTCACTACGTGTACTAAAATGTCTTCCCCACTTATTACACATATTCGGTTACAGTACAGAAGTGCCTATTGAAAGTGTTTTGAACTTCACATATTCAGTGGCAGTTTAGAATTTCAATCTATTAAACACAAACAATATTGTGTTTCAAATTTGTTCCAGATGCTGATACGGATAAGAGAAGATATTATGTGTATCCCATCATGCATTGCTTCTTATGGGATTGTTTGTTTAGGAGATCATGTGAGTAGTTAGTGATGAATTGACCCTAAATCACAGTTAATTGTCATAATCTTGCATTTTGGGCACATTTCATCACTAACTACTCACCTGACTTCCTGTACAAAATTTACCATAGGAAACAATGCATGGTGGGATACACACGGTATCTTCTCTTGATACGGATAATAAGTATACATCACAATTTAAAAAAAATGTAATAACAACTGATTTGTCAACCTACAATGCAAAAGAGCATTCATGTCAGCTCCCTAATAGACGGGAGATTGCGACGTTTTCTTACTTTATCATCTCTTACAATAAGACGAGTTTTTGTTTTTTAAGGAGCGCGATATAACATAACTACATACCTGTTTGTTATAAGGAATACAACATATTAAATAAGAATTGTCGTATGAAAGTTTTTCTAAAGTTCGTGTGTTGGATGGTTGAGTATGTGTAAGTACTGTCTTTGTTTAAGAAAGAAAGGCATAATTTTGTTTCGCAAATAGAGACATTATAGTCTCGAACAAATTACGATTGAACGCCATTATTTTGTGTTTTCTCTTTGCTTCTATATTCTTTCTTTTTTATTCAGATGAAACCAATCGCCCTAACACAATTCCTTGGAAGAATTTATAATGCAAAACTGTTGTGTAGAAATTTATCAATGATAATTACTTAAGATACGGTTGAGATCAACTGTAATTCGGGAGCAACTTGGAAGACCCTTTTTTCGGGTTTATCAATACACCACAAAATGTATGTTAGAACTGCGAATAAATGTTATTTCTTTATTGGACTGTTATGTGTTACGCCATTGCTAAATGTTATTGGATCTTAGCAACCTTACATTTACGATGCCGCTACGCAACTGTTTAGTGGTGATGTTATAGGGATTAACTGTTCTTTATCATCATGCTTTTGATCAAGAGCTTGGATTGAAAATTCGGTCATGGCCTCACTTTACTTCATTATACACCGTACGTTGCGGTTTGTGTCTTATGGTAAACATGGATTTAATTTGATTCTTTGAAACAACTGACTAACCGCCAGCAAACTGTACCAGTTGACATACAAATATTGTTAAGATAGGTTTTAATACACTATAGCGAAATGAATTCTTGCATTATTATTTATATAATTTCAGGATCTGTAAGATATTCCTGATTGCATTGATTTATTTTCTAATTGGTTAGTTGTTATTGCATCTTGATACCCTGTGTCTGTTTTTATCTCGGCCATTTTAATGCTACTGTAGGCGCTTCTATTAAATAAAATGATCTTTTTTTGATAAAATGATCATTGCGCCTGCGTAAAAAATAAAGCTGGCAAAGAATTGCAATTTTCTCCAATGTTCCTCAAAATCATGGAAAAACTACTGGTAGGTTGTATTACTATAATCATATTCTATTTCAATGTGTCTTCAACAATTATTTGGTTTTAAATTACCACTATATTTGACTTTATTGTAGTTAATCATTGTTGATTGTCTACTTGGGATATTTTTCTAGATTCACACTTTTTAAAAATGTGTTGTATCCTCCGGAAAATCTTGAGGGCATTAGCCAAGATCACCAAAGTGAAGTTCAACTTTCTGCCACACCAACTGATTTGATAGTACTTTTAGAAAGTACTTCCTACAACTAACTAATATCCATAAGCATCCTAGTTGAACTTGAACATTTATAGTAAAACAGAGAATTATATGTGCTTTTAATTTTTCATTTTCCGGAGAATGAAAAATTCAGGGAAAGTGTTTCTAGAAATAAATTATTAAATTCCTAAAATTTAAACTTCTTTGTTACTAACAATATATTTCAGTGATGAAACCATGTTGTTAAGTATATTTGAACTTTCTAAAGAATACTTTTTGCCTTTAAATCAATAGTTGTACATTTAGAATCTCAAATTATAGGAAAATAAACACGCTACTGACAAAACATCAAGAATTAAAATTTGGCTGAAAATTGTCTTATTAGAGCAAGTGATATGATTTTGTTTGTTTGTTTGTTTCGGTTTGATTGACGTCTTTGTTTGATTCAAACAAGTTTACAAGTTTTCAATCCCTAGTGGATCATGGCTAATGCCTTTAAGAAATGATATGATATTAAAAATTAATTTTTATACAAAATGTAATAGTGTCCTGAGACAGCCTTCACAGATTAGCTTTAAATTAAATCCATGTATTTTATAATGCAATAACTTTAAATCTGTGCATAGCTTTTCATGGTATTCAAATGAACTCGTTTGATCTTGCATTTAACAACAAGCATAGTATTATCATAAAATTGAGGAATATTTACAAATATAAGCTGCATGGTTATGTTCATTGGTAAGGAATACAACGTGGATTATGATTAATCTTTCTCTGCGAACTGATCCACTATGCATTTGCATTTGATCACTTTAAGCCCTTAAGATACTGTGGGTATCTTGAAAGCATCTTATATCAGATATAGAGTACTTAAGATAACAAGCGTCATGAATATTAATGCAGGTTAAATCAATAAACGTTCTTTTCACTTTAGGGGAGTTTAACCTATTATTTCTATTCATTTGCAATATCTGTGAATACCCTGGTAGGTTTTGTCTTACTCTGTTCACATTGTTGGTAATATCCCATTGAGGTGGTGAAGTATATCTCGTCATGCGAATGCAAGAAAGTCGTATCTGCAATAGCTGCCATTAGTCATAGATTTGGATTGCTCACTGTCTAATCTCCAATCTTGGGTCAGTGGTTCTTGAAATGGTTCTTCAGCTGACACCGTCACCTGAAGAACCATTTCAAGAACCATTGACATAAGACAGGGAATTTTTCACATTCTTGTGACAAAGTATAAAATAAAAATAACTTGAGGCAGCCATTGCAGATATGACTTTCTTGCACTCAAATGACGGTCTTCCATCATCAGAACTGCTAGATAAATCACACCTTAAACTCACACTCATTGTCTTCATCATGCATTGTTTTGTCAAATATGTATTTCAAGAAAAGTCTGCAGCTTTTATATATGCAGCCCAGGTCCAAGAACTCATGAATACAACACTTTTACAAATTGATTTTATTACTATCATAATAAGCTTCTATAGTTATTGTTCTTACCCGCTCACGAACTTTCCCTGCCGCTGGGAATATTTTTAAAATATTTTTTTTACTTCGAAATTTCTTATTCTATAAGCAAGCGTCAATTTTAAAACTTAAGGCTACGGTCCTTTATCACAAACCAGATGGAGAAATATCATGTTCACTGCGATATTTTGCTGACTAACACGCATAATCACACTTTTTGCCTTACATGAGGGGTAGAGTCTGGAGGTCATTATATTGGGTTTTGATTATTTATTTAGTTCAAAGAAACATCATCAAAATGGTGTCAACAGTTTTCTTCAATAGACTATTTTCCTATTCACGCTGAAAGTACCGTATATCCGGGAACTTTTGCGCAACCGACCATATTTATACGTTGTGCGCACAACGTCATATGCGCACAACGTAAAATATGGTTGGTTGCCAAAATACCCGTATTTGCGGTACTTTCAAGATGCATTATGGGACATACGAAAGTGGTCTATAGAGTCCATGCATTTTTGCGCAATCTCAGAAATGTTAAATAGATTGGATCATCCAATTTTGTTCAGATACTGATAAATGTAAAATTATAAAGTAAGTAAGAAATGTGAGTAGTAGTAGCCTAGACACAAAAATATATCCCATTTAAACAATAATTTTTACACTGATCTTCAATGATTATTGTTGATAACAATGGTAATCTAAATTCTTATTCATATTCTTGATTAGTACTTTAGCTATAAGAAATTTGAACATGGTAGATAGCGCCGGGAAAAAAATCTGTTATTTTACGTTAAATGGAATTTTAGTGGCACAAAATCCTTTATAGTGTTATAATAATAATATTTACACTGATCTTCCAACAATTATTGTTGATAACAATCATTATGGAAGTCTAAATTCTTATTCATATTTCCTTGATTAGTACCTTAAGCTATAAGAAATTTGAACATGGTAGATATCGCCGGAAAAAAAATTGTATTTAGGATTTTCAACAAATTCATTGAACGAGATATTCCCGTAAAAAACCCTGCAATGACGTCAGACTGCGCAACCTGCCATAAAATTTACTATACTTTACAACCGTTAAATTGTTTTACGGGATTTAACCGTCAAAAATACATATCTGCAACCCTAAAATACGGTTATAGTTTTTAGTGTATTGTACTTTACAGCAGAAATAAATATTTGAACGTAACAACATTTTTTCTAGATTTATTGATATTAGAAAATAATGGGATCCTTGTATGGTCAATTTCAAGGTATAAGTAATGGAATATGATTAACGTAGTTCTACAACGAAATGCTCTGCTATGCTTTGCAATCGATCGATCACTAATTCCCTGAAGACATTATAGGTATCATGAAAGAGCCTTATATCACTTTAGACATAGAGCAGAATAAGAAGCATCATGAATATCAATGCAGGCTAAATTAATACACGTTCTTTTTACTGTTGGGAATTGCAACTGTATTTCTGTTCATGACATATTTTTACTGATTTCAGATTGTTAGTAATATCGCATAGGAGGAGAAATGTACTTTGAACTTACATAGCAAAGAGTCATTGAAAAGAAGATATCGGGACCTTCCCATCATGCCTTGCTTCCAATGGGATTGATTGTACAAAAAATTATTTCAAGTTTTAGTGATGAAATTACCCTAAATTATTTATCAGTTGTAACGGTTGTAATCTTGTATTTCCCGCACAATTTTTCACGAAGCTTGGAACAGATTCGTGTACCATAAAACCCCTCAAGGAATGCATGATGGTAAGTTCCTGATATCTCCTTTTGATTCATTGCATAGATTCCACAATATTCAGTGAAACATGTATTTCAATATAAAGGTCTGCAGCTAGCTATATGCAGAGCACGTCGAAGAGCTCATGAACACCATACTTATCAAAATTGATTTTATTACTATCATAATAAGCTTCTATAGTTATTGTTCTTACCCGCTCACGAACTTTCCCTGCCTTTGGGAATAAGTCTAAAAGCATTTTCTTGTGCTCACAGCAAGCGTCAATTTTATATATACCTGCAAGAGTGTAATGTTATGTACATATATGATTTTTAGTTTTTTCTTCATTTTGTGCGGGAACAAGGGATTTAACGAATCAATACTATTACAACCTGAATCATTTAAATCAAATATTAATGAAATCACCGGGTATTGAGATGTTAATATCAACTTCTTTCTTCGTGTTGTTAAGATGTTTAGATTTATAGCAATATACATTGGAGAAGTAGCATTTCATGTCTTAAGTAACTAATTTTAATAGACTATTTTCATATTAACGCTGAGAGTACCGTATATCCGGGAACTTTTGCGCAATCGACCATATTAATACATAGTGCGCACAACGTCATATGCGCAAAGCGTAAAATATAGTCTGTTGCGCAAAAGTTCCCGTATTTGCGGTACTTTCAAGATGCATTATAGGACATACAAAAGTTGTATATTAAATTATTATTGCTTTAAATAATTCTTCATAGACATAAAGGGAATAAACACATCACTACTCCAAACAAAATATCACATTATGAGGAAAAAGTAATACAATTATCTACAAAATGTCTGATTTATAATTTGTCTTTGGGAAAACATTATCTGTAGTCTATGTGCTCGCGTGCGATATTTCGACTATCATCTAGCGCATTAGATATGCTTTTATGCTGTATTTCTTTACATTGTTATGTTTTATTATTTTTGGTGTTTAATTTATCTTAGATGAATTCGTTAGAGCAATAACCATGTCTTGAACAATAAAATCCGGATATAAAGATAGATATTCACAAAATGTATAATTATAATTAACATATAGTTAGATAACAAAATACCATTTTGCCTAGTGGTCAAAAGACATTTAAGATCATTGTTCAAACCATCAAAGATATATATAGAAGATATCTGAAAAAATAATGATCGTAATCTAAAATAATGTTGTAAATTTTATGATTTGTGTTATCAGGGTTTGTATTGCATTTAAGAAAAACTCCTTTCAAATGTAGAAAAGGCGAACATTACAAAAGATATAAAAATTACATTGAGTGTAAAAAAGTACTTTCAACATCAAAAATGTATCCTTCAAGCTATGTATAGGTATTTCAGAGTGCCATTATGCATACTATATATCATCTATTTGAGATAATGGCGCTACGAAATTGTTATTGCTCTCTCATGAACGCGACTCATCACTCATGACAGACTGTGTGATCAGTAACATTGCGTACTTATTGAATTCTCTCCATTTCCATACACTGTGACTATTTGGGTGGAATCCCTCTGCTTTATTGCAGTCATTTTACCAGTATTATACCTGAGAGGATTTTATGAACATGGATTTAAATACTGTAAATTTTATTATTATGGTTAGAATGAGATACACGCTTGAATATATAAGAAAGGTGCATTTAATTATATAATAAATGTTCGGTTTAATTGAATGTTTAATTTGAATAAAACACGTATGCTAATGCCTGATATCAACACAGCGATTAACACTATCTCTACGAAGGGGGGGGGGGGGATTGGCAAATATGCATCCCTACCGACTGTTGGGAAGAAACACCGTAGGTCACACACTGTTGCTGGTGGACTTACATTTCATTTGAGCAGGGATGTATGCCCAACAGTGTTATTTCTGTTTTGCCCAACGTTGGTAGGGATGCATCCTTCATCAACGTTGGCCGAAATCACCTTCCAATCGCTCAATTTTCTGTCAGTGCTGTTAACAATTAGTAATATGTAGCTTTCAAGTATATGTGCATTGTTTAGGTGCAAAATTAAGGGTTTTTTTACAGTATCAGACTTCCTTTGAACAATTGAAACGGTTCAACACCCGGGTTAAACACGGTCTGTTTACCCTGACACTGATTTGACAGATGTTCAATTTTCTGTTCAAATAGGTCGTGTTACGACCCAAAACAAGGATCAAGGTCAGAATTAACCTTTCGGGTTCGAGCTAAAAGCAAAGCAAGAATAAATACACTGTAAGTCAGGATTTTATCAAATAAACAAACAATTTATTTACACAAACAATTTAACAGTGTAACTGTCTTATCTACGGTTTTGTTTACTCACGAGTGGCTTCTGACTTGAACAAGCTAGCTAATAATATTCCACGGTAACGTCCTTTATGACATCTGTACAAATGTCCACAAATCCAGATCCAAAACGGTACAAAATGTCCGATAACTCCTTCCGAATAATGTTCAATATCAGTCAATATAAAAGTCGTCTTCTTGCAATCTCAAACTCCTTGTCCACAGTTAATATAAAATCGATTCACGATCCAGCAACTAAACTTCTCCACTATAACAGCTATCCATAAAAGTGCTCCAAAAAGGCAGCAAAATATCATATACTCTCATCCAATCTGCTTTTATCACCTCCAAAATATCTTAATCCAAAAAGCTCACTCTGTAATAGCTAACTTCAAAGCTGACTGACCCCAAATATACAAATCCATCTCCTTTTATACTCATTTATATCTATCTGGAAAACCCTCTTAATTCCACACCATTCTAGCAAACACAATCTAGAATATTCATTTGGCCACTCCAATCTAACCCATGTCTCAGGTACATCAAAACAAACCACTTCAGTTTCACACCTTAACAAAAGCCCTATTGTTATTTCAAGTAGGGACTTCCCCTTAATGTACACAATCAATTATAAGTGAAGTGTTTATGCATTGTTTTGCAATGAGTTATCACTCTAGACGCGTGCAGAAGCACGTAGAAGCACAAAGGTCGTGTGCCACTCTCTTTAATGGCCATTTAAATATTATGTTTGACTTATGGTAATAATAAATTACATATTCAGGGGCATGTAACAGTCGTAGCAGAAATGGGAGATTACCGGGGTTCGAACCAGGGATTGCTCGCACCTTAAGCGATACACACTATACTTATTGGCCCGTATTCCAGAAAGGTGTTTAGCTAAATCAAGGTTTTATTTCTTGTCAACAGCACGACTCATTGAACTGTTCTGCTTGAAAGTTGCAATGATGCATATGGATACGGGCCATTGAGTCTAGTTTGTTTAGGTTTAATAAGCATAAGCAGATCCAGGAGTCATGATAAATAGGCAAATGCGTAACACTACTTCTCGTAAAACTTCCAAGAGATTTTGAAGAGTACAATATACCGAGTGAGTCAAAAAAACTGCAATAGTTAAATGAAAGCCTTATTTTAAGAACAAGAGATATCATAAACATGAAATGTATATATCTAAATGGATCATAGATTGACCTTTAAAATGGTGTAAGAATTTCGAAAATTGATAAAGGCGTCGTAGAGATACACTTTATTGAATAGGAAGGCATAAAAACAGTTCTGTCCAACTGTCGTGGATATATTTTTTTGTTTTTAGGTGCCTTGATAAGAGCTGTTCGATCTTGGTGGCCCTGAAAATTCAATATTCGGTTTTACGTGGACTGGGACACATTTGGCAGGGGATTTTTTCGCGAGCTCACTTCTGGATCCCTTGTCAATGTCTGACGAACGCGGTCGACGTTCAAGATCTCTCTTTATTTAGGTTATGGACTGTTCGTGTACTTTTGAATTCGCCTGAATTCTATTATTAGACAGTGGATGCACATAGAACACGCTATTGTGGGAACGCATCCCGGAATCTCCGTTTAATATCTGCATGACATTTGGTTGTAAAATAAACCTCAGCAATTACAACACGTTGCTTGTTGGTGATCTAATCTCGAGGCATTTTGAGCAATGACTGATTGATAAGCCCTCCCTTCTAAGACAGTAACCCCACACATGTCGTTTTGCACTTGAAAAGACCGCCTTAATTATCTTTTAACTGTAAATTAATAGATTAAGAGGAGATAACCTTCAGATCACTAAAGCAAGGTAACCGGTTTGTGTTATTATTCAAGAGGTATTGGCAAGACATTCAATCCAATATTGGTACTTACTCGTATGAGGAGGCATGCTTATTTGGACAGAACTGTTTTCATACCATCTTATTCAAATAAGGATATCTTTGTAACGCTTTTATCAATTTTCACCATTCTTTCACCGTTTGAAAGCTTAATCTACGACCTATTTAGAAATTAATATTATTTGTTTGAAATCACTTTTTTTCTTACAATATGGCTTCAATCTAATTATTGCAGTTTTTTTGACTCGCACGGTACTTGTGAAAACGCATATAATATGAAAATAACTTGCCGCATGCAAACCACATCTATGTATGCATAAATACCTTACTTCAATAAATTGAATTCAAAGATTATCATAACACTCTTTCTGACTATTGTGTCTCCTTATCTATAAACTTGGCATGGCGACGGTATTTGATAACATTCTCCCTGCTAGCGTTTAGGTACTGTGTAAATATATTTAAAGAAATGGTGTTTGAATGTCTATGAAGGTTCAAGTGTTAATAAGCTTGGAGTAAAGAACTCATGTCATTGTTGATTTACATTAAAGCTCCCGGGGAGGGGGGGGTCTTACATTAGGTTGATATACCGGGTATGTGCCACGGTTTTGGGTGTAATTTAGCCATTTTAGGTATATTGATAGGTGGGTTTTTGCCTCAGACCTAATGCGCCCAATTGGAAAAATTGGGTGTGTTTTGGGAAAATTGTCATAAAAAGCGCCCAATTTGGCCCAAATTTGGTTGGTTTTTTTGGAGAACCCCTCCCCCGGGTTAAAGCTGCGTTCACATATACAGTTCTTATAATACAAGAATCAAGATAATATTAAGTTTACTTTGTATTTTCCTTTTCAAAGTTGGTAGATACACTCTTATAGTATTTGGTACTCCTGCTAATAAATGTGAGGTTATACGATTTGAAAATGTCCAAAATTATAGTTAATAACACACTTAAATTTTTTGGAAAGAAAAGTATTTCTTAAGACGACGGAATTATAAAGTTATAAAGTGATCAAACAGCAATTTTGAGGTAATACAATTATTGTGTAATTTAAAAGCGTCGCCAATTTATTGTGTCAATATTGGATGCCTTGTTTTAAAATGTATGTTTTCTTTTAATCTATACTGAAAACTGGAGTCAAAAATATGTATATTTATGGTAGCAATAAATCAATCACAACTGATGCGAAGTATGAAATTACTCATAATATCAAATTGGTTTGAACGATATAAGTGAAATTTGCAATACAATTCCCTTTAAGAATAATATTAAATATGAGATTTAACCTTAATTTCATTATGTTACATTAGGTATTTATTTTCGACTAAAAAAGCCAAGACGTTAACTCATTGCCTACTAACTAGAGTCGCCAGTCAATCACATCTACATGTTTCTGGTTTAGCTGAAATGTTCATGATCCCAAGAAGGTAATTGCCCATTAGATTGATGGATTTGTAAATGAATTATTGGAAATTTATTAATGTCAATAAAGAAGTACAATACCAGCAGACATCAATTATTGATCTAAACAATAGAGATATTGATCTAAATCAATATTCAATAAACTAGTCAATGGACTTGTCAATTATATGGTGGACTTGAAGTAGCAGTCAATAATTAACTATTGTTTGACAAATTTACTCCAAAACCAGATACAGGATTAGGAATTTTCAAAACTAGCTGGTTTTGTAAGGGTTAACAATGTGATTTTGTGCCTGGCTTAATACCATGTCGTAAACATTGTTGTTACCAAGTTAGTTTCACTTTACACATAGCAGATGGTGCCTACATTGCACGGATAGAAAATAACATAATCAAAATGCTATGCAGACGTGCGGTAAAGTACATGAGGTGGGTGTCTAGTGTGTATTTCCGTATTTTATAACCTATCAACGAACTGCAATATCTACATTGTACGTTACATAGCATACGGGCATGAGAAGTTTAATAGGAATTACACAATGATAATGTTTCCAATCAAATTGATCATGTAGTAGTTAATATTTTAATGAAGAATTAAATAATGATATTGTTAAGGATAGCTATGCTGATGATACCTACACCTCTGCCCTACAAAGTAAAAACACAGTATGTGCATCTATAAAACATGGCAGGTACTTCTATTAAACGTAAAATTTATTAATTCATTCCCATGCAAAAAAAAGTCTTATGTACATATGTTTGATATCGTAGATACTGTCTTTAGTTATGAAAAAAATTGATCGTCTGCTCATTTGTGAAGGATTTCTCCAAGGGAAAAGGAAGTAGCTTGAAAATTATGTACCTGCAATGCAATTTTTCAATAACAACTCATTTGTCAACCTGCAACGTAAAAGAACACTGATGTTAGCTCCCTAATAGACGGGAGATTGCTGCGTTTTCTTTCTTTATCATCTTTTACAATGAGACGATTTTTTGTTTTTTAAGTAGCGCAATATAACATAAAATATATACCTGTTTGGTATAAAGAATACGACATATTAAATAAAAATTGTCGTATGAAAGTATTTATTTTCTAAAGTTCGTGTGTTTGATGGTTGAGTATGTGTAAGTACTG
>JXSR01S066667.1:143598-153740 GCA_000969725.1 Ophiothrix spiculata | reverse complement strand
CATTTATCTAGTTTACTTTATTAGTTTTCAAGTTATGATAAAAAACATTTTTAGGGATTGTGAGGCTCCGACCTCCCTTAAATGGTGATTTTCATTATCGTCTACACTTAGTCTTAAGGCTACAGTCCCTAAAAACGTCTCGCTCGGTTGAATGTCATGTTCAATGCAAGTTTTTACCTACTTACACCTATCAGAATATCAAAATTTTTGGCGTACATATTGAATAGAGTCTTTAGTTTATACATGAAACTTTACTTGTGATTTCACGTCCATTATCAAGGTCAAAATGACGCTTAAAGACTAATTCGAAAAAGTTGACCCTTTTTCGCCGAAACCTCATAATTTCATGATGTTCGAACAATTCGACTGGTTTCAAATTTTGACAGATTGTAGGCTTGATACTTTTTATTGAATTACAAACAATATTGTATAAATATGTTGATTTTGAATGATAATGTAACAAACCCGCGTTGTTTTGCCCGAAAATCCGGACGTGAATTACGACTCTGAGTTCGTCCTGTATGAGCTGTGAATTGCCTGTTTTAAGTATCTATATTATCTACATTTTGTCTGATATACGCAATCGCATAATTTACTTACAAATTGAGCATTCCAATGAGGCAAAAATTGCAATTTGTATGTGAACAAAAGAAAAATACGGCATTCTAATGTTTAATCGGTAGAATATTTCTGTGCATATCTGACGCAGAACAAGGCAGTTTGATAGATATCGCACCCGGTGGTTATGGGTGCATAACTGAAGACATCGTATACAAGCCGTAAGGTTTTAACTCAGAATTATATTATTGCGACATGCTTCCGGTATCTCTACGGCTCACGGACATCGCCGGTGTCCGGTCGGTGTCCGCTGAATTCTACCCGGTATGACACCGTAAGCACATCGTAATCTTGCCGCAAGGTTATGTGACTAGGGACTCAGCGGCGTAGCTATGGGGCAAGGAGGAGGGGGAGCAAGTTGCCCCGGGCGCCACCTCTATAGGGGCGCCAAATCGCCCCTACATGAAAAATGACCAACAACAGGGAACATACTGCTGAAATTAGCCAATTTTTGCCTAAATTTTTTGCGCGCTCCGCGCGCCCTTAACATTTTGGTACTTTTTAGCTTAAATAAACAAATATTACTGCAAAAACGCAAACATTTTTTTTTTGTAAAAAATATTTGGAAAATGTTTGCAAAAATTACTCATTTTAGCAAAAAAACAGAGGAGTTTTTCAAAGCTGTTGGAATTTTTTTGGGGGCGTACCTTTTTAAGTTGCCCCCGAGGGGGTTGGTGCCAGTTTCACTTCTTGCCCCGGGCGCCAGACACCATCGCTACGCCGCTTGGAGGTATTCTGTAATATAATTATACAGTGGCAGTGACTTATTTTATACTTACTTTAAACTACAAAGTATGAAGAACAAAAAATAAATAAAGATATAACACAATTTATACAGAGACCCACTGCATAATCTAAGATGAATTTAATTAAATCGCATCCCTTGGATACAGATGTCCCCTGCAAACACAAAGAAGCGTAAAATGAGAACAGTCATCTTTTATCAGAAATAAGTAGTGAGTAATAAATCGTTGTCTTTTAGAACGGCTATTTTCTACATACGTTATGCATATGCCTAGAGGGGGCGGTAAACTGCCTCCGTAGAATTCGTTAGCGCAATGAAACATGTCTTAAACAGGATGGCCAGGATATATTATAGGATGGACATTACCAGAGCCATACACCAAAGTAGGTCAAACCGGGGATATATCCTACGTAATTAAACGCGAATTTATTACTTGAATGATAGCTTTTCTAACCCAAAGATTGCTTTTGCGCAAAAAGAGTTTGAGTTCATTTATTAAAGCAATCACAACTATTAGGAGATACAATTATTGGGTGATATGCTTGTTATAATTATAGAACAATGTTATATGAATGATTTAATTTGTTAATAATAGTTGATTCAAAAACGGTTATTGGTTTTCTTTCTGAAATACCATCACCATGTTGAAAAGACAACATATAGTTAACATTATACAACAAACGATATGAAACTTGATAATTAATAAAATTACAAAGTCTC
This sequence comes from Ophiothrix spiculata, assembly GCA_000969725.1. Taxonomy (NCBI): domain Eukaryota; kingdom Metazoa; phylum Echinodermata; class Ophiuroidea; order Amphilepidida; family Ophiotrichidae; genus Ophiothrix; species Ophiothrix spiculata. The sequence continues at coordinate 151,657 of JXSR01S066667.1, read as the reverse complement.
GCACAATTCATTGCGGTTGCAGATTCTGTGATCAGGAATAGTGTAGGCTAATTAAATTATCTCTATGTTTTTATGCACAATGGCTATTTGGATGAAATGATTAACTGTTCATATAAATACTAACGAATCTTGATGATTTGTAAGAGGGAAAGTAAAAGTGAATTGTATTTAGGATTTTCAACAAATTTCCATAATAGCATTACTTGAAAACATTGAACGAGATATTCCCGTAAAAAACCTTGCAATGACGTCAGACTGCGAAACCTGCCATAAAATTTACTATACTTTACAACCGTTAAATTGTTTTACGGGATTTAACCGTCAAAAATACATATCTGCAACCCTAAAATACGGTTATAGTTTTAAGTGTATTGTACTTCACAGCAGAAATAAATATTTGAACGTAACAACATTTTTTCTAGATTTATTGATATTAGAAAATATGGTATCATTGTATGGTCATTTTCAAGGTATATGTAATGGAATATGATTAACGTAGTTCTACAACGAAATACTCTGCTATGCTTTGCAATCGATCGATCATTAATTCCCTGAAGACATTATAGGTATCATGATAGAACCTTATATCACTTTAGACATAGAGCAGAATAAGAAGCATCATGAATATTAATGCAGGCTAAATCAATACACGTTCTTTTAACTGTTGGGAATTGAAGCTGTATTTCTGTTCATAACATATTTTTACTGATTTCAGATTGTTAGTAATATCGCATAGGAGGAGAAATGTACCTTGAACTTACAGAGCATTGAAAAGAAGATATCAGGACCTTCCCATCATACCTTGCTTCCAATGGGATTGTTTGTACAAAAAATATTTCAAGTTTTAGTGATGAAATAACCCTAAATTATTATCAGTTGTAACGGTTGTAATCTTGCATTTCCCGTACAATTTATCACGAAGCTTGGAACAGATTCGTGTACAACAAACCCCTCAAGGAATGCATGATGGGAAGTTCCTGATATCTCCTTTTGATTCATTGCATAGATGCCACAATATTCAGTGAAACATGTATTTCAATAAAGGTCTGCAGCTAGCTATATGCAGAGCACGTCGAAGAGCTCATGAACACCATACTTATCAAAATTGATTTTATTACTATCATAATAAGCTTCTATAGTTATTGTTCTTACCCGCTCATGAATTTTCCGTGCCTCTGGGAATAAGTCTAAAAGCATTTTCTTGTGCTCTCTGCAAGCGTCAATTTTATATACCTTCAAAAGTGTAATGTTATGTACATATATGATTTTTAGTCTTGTTTTTATTTTGTGCGGGAACAAGGGATTTAATGAATCAAAACTATAATTTTTTTAAAGTTAATAAGCTGAATCTTTTAATCATATATAAATGAAATCATCGTGTACGTGTATTGAGACGTTAATATCAACTTCTCTCTTCGTGTTGTTAAGATGCTTAGATTAGCAATGTGCATTGGAGAAGTAGCCTTTCATGTCTTAAGTAACTTATTTTATTTAAATCGTTTTTGCTTTAAATAATTCTTCGTAGACATAAAGGGAATAAACACATCACTACTCCAAAAAAAATATCACATTATGAGAAAATGTAATACAATTATTTACATAATGTGTCATTTATCGCTTATGTGCTCGCGTGTGATATTTCGACTATCATCTAGCGCATAAGATATGTTTTTATGCTGTATTTCTTTACATTGCTATTTTTTTTCTGTATTTAATTCATCTAAGATGAATTTGTTAGAGCAATAACCATGTTTTGAACAATAAAATCGGGATATAAAGATAGATTTTAACAAAAGGTATAATCATAATTTACATATAGTTAGATAACAAAATACTATTTTGCCTAGTGGTCAAAAGACGTTTAAGATCATTTTTCAAGCAATCAAAGATATTAGAAGAAATCCGAAAAAGTAATGATCGTAATCTAAAATAATATTGTACATTTTAGAAAAACTCCTTTCAAATGCAGAAAAGGCGAACATTACAAAAGATATAAAAATAACATTGATTGTAAAGAGGTACTTTAAACATCAAAAATGTATCTTTCAAGTCGTAATATGCAGTGAGACTTGACGAGCTATGTATAGGTATTTCAGAGTGCCATTATGCATACTATATATCATCTATTTGAGATAATGGCGCTACGAAATTGTTATTGCTCTCTCATGAACGCGACTCATCACTCATGACAGACTGTGTGATCAGTAACATTGCGTACTTATTGAATTCTCTCTATTTTCATACACTGACTATTTGGGTGGAATCACTCTGCTTTATTGCAGTCATTTTACCAGTATTATACCTGAGAGGATTTTATGAACATGGATTTAAATACTGTGAATGTTATTATTATTGTTAGAATGAGATACACGCTTGAATATATAAGAAAGGTGCATTTAATTATATATACATGTTCGGTTTAATTGAATGTTTAATTTGAATAAAACACGTTTACTAATGCCTGATATCAACACAGCGATTAACACCATATATAAGATGGTTTTGTTTCCCCTTTTTTTTTTTTTTTGAATTTTTAATACGTGTGGGTATTGAATGGACATTTGCCTAACACAAAGCTGTTGGACTTACATTTCATTTGAGCAGGGAGATATGCCCAATAGTTTTATTTCTGTTTGCCCAACGTTGGTAGCGATGCATCCTTTATCAACGTTGGACGAAATCGCCTTCAAATTGCCCAATGTTCTTTCGGTGATGTTAACAATTAGTAATATGTAGCTTTCAAGTATATTGTTTTGGTGCACAATTAAGGGTTTTTAACGGCATCCGACTTCCCTTGAACAGTTTAAACGATTTAACACCCGGGCTAATTGCAGATTGGTTGTAGCAGGAAAGGGAGATTACCGGGATTCGAACCTGGGATTGCTCGCACCTTAAGCGATACACACTATGCTTATTGAGTATAGTTTGGCTAGGTTTAATAAGCATAAGCAAATACCAGGAGTCATGATAAATAGGCAAATGCGTAACACTACTTTTGAAGTCTCGTAAAACCTCCAAGAGATTTTGAATAGTACAATATACTTGTGAACAAGCATATAATATGAAAATAACTTGCCGCATGCAAACCACGTCTATGTATGCATACATACCTTACTTATTGAATTCAAAGATTATCATAACACTCTTTCTGACTATTGTTCCTCCTTATCTATAAACTTGGCATGGCGACGGTATTTGATAACATTCTCCCTGCTAGCGTTTAGGTACTGTGTAAATATATTTAAAGAAATAGTGTTTGAATGTCTATGAAGGTTCAAGTGTTAATAAGCTTGAAGTAAAGAACTCATGTCATTGTTGATTTACATTAAAGCTCCGGGGGGGGGGGGCTCTCACATTAGGTTGATATACGGGTATGTGCCACGGTTTTGGGGTGTAATTTAGCCATTTTAGGTATATCGATGGGTGGGATTTAGTCACAGACCTAATGCGCCCAAATGGAAAAATTTGGTGTTTTGATGGAAAATTGTCTTAAAAAGCGCCCAATTTGGTCCAAATCGGGTGTTTTTTACGGAAAATATATCCCTTTTTAGGTAAAGAGGACGATCCTTATCGCGAAATCTGCGTGGCACACCCCCGTACAATTTTTTTTTTGAGAACCCCTCCCTCGGGTTAAAGCTGCGTTCACAAATGCAGTTCTAATAATACAGGAATCAAGATAATATTAAGTTTGCTTTGTATTTTCCTTTTCAAAGATGGTAGATGCCCGCTCATAGTATTTGGTATTCTTGCTTTTAAATGTAAGGTTATTAAATTTGAAAATGTCGAAAATTATAGTTAATAACACACTTAATTTGTGTTTTTAAGAAAAGTATTTCTTATAAAAGACGACGGAATTATAAAGTTATAAAGTGATCAAACAGCAATTTTGAGGTAATACAATTACTGTGTAATTTAAAATTTATTGGGTGCCTGGTTTTAAAATGTATGTTTTCTTTTAACCTATACTGAAAATTGGAGTCAAAAATATGAATATTTATGGTAGCAATAAATTAATCACAACTGCGAAGTATGAAAATACTCATAATATCAAAATAGTTTGAACGATATAAGGGAAATTTGCAATACAATTCCCTTTAAGAATAATCTTAAATATGAGATTTAACCTTAATTTCATTATGTTACATAAGGTATTTATTTTCGACGAAAAAAGCCAAAACGTTAACAATGTGATTTTGTGCCTGGCTTAATACCATGTCGTAAACATTGTTGTTACCCAGTTAGTTTCACTTTACACATAGCAGATGGTGCCTACATTGCACGGATAGAAAATAACATAATCAAAATGCCATGCAGACGTGTGGCAAAGTACATGATTTGGTGTCTAGTGTGTATTTCCGTATTTTATAACCTATCAACGAACTGCAATATCTACATTGTACGTTACATAGCATACGGGCATGAGAAGTTTAATAGGAACTACACAATGATAATGTTTCCAATCAAAATGTAGTAGTTAATATTTAATGACGAATTAAAAAATGAAATTGTCAAGGATAGATATGCTGATGATACCAACACCTCTGCCCTTCAAAGTAAAAACACAGTATGTGCATTTATAAAACATGGCAGATTATTCTATTAAACGTAAAATTTCACTCAATTCTTCCCCATGCAAAAACGTCTTATGTACATATGTTGGATATAGTAGATACTGTCTTTAGTTATGAATTGATCGTCAGCTCATTTGTACAGGATTTCTCCAAGGGAAAAGGAAGTAGCTTGCAAATTATGTACCTGCAATGCACATACTGCTTTTTAAAAGGCAGAACTGAATAGTTTGTATTTGTCTTTTATCTAAACCATTCCCGGTGTTTTAAACATTGACAACACAATACACATTATCTACCGATTGGCTTGTTCTTAAAACAAAATCGGTATATAAAACAAATATTGACTGCTTTTTTATTTTGTCAATAGAATAAAACTATTCCCCTCAGTGATCTTGAGACTATTATATTATTTCCCTATCTTCAAGATTGTGAAATAGTATATAGTCAAAAGATCACTTCGGGGCAATAGTTCTTATTATTGCCCTCATGATATTGCCTATGATCTGCTGCATTCTATGTTAGATCTGAACCATCATCTTTTTCGGTAGAAAAAAAAAAGTTCTATGTGTGTTTACAGATGTAGAAAAAAAACATGTCTACTTTAATAACTAGTTAATTATTGAATTCGATCTTCAAGAAATGTTTTATAAAAATGTAATTTCGAATGTTATTATTTATTTTTTGTAGATCTGATTCAGAACTAACTAATCCAACTATGCGTTGTCATAGAGTTATAGTTTTCATATATAAATCGATCATATAAGCAATATTGTTCACTACGTGTACTAAAATGTCTTCCCTACTTATTACACATATTCGGTTACAGTACAGAAGTGCCTATTGAAAGTGTTTTGAACTTCACATATTCAGTGGCAGTTTAGAATTTCAAGCTATTAAACACAAACAATATTGTGTTTCCAAATTTTTCCAGATGCTGATATGGATGATAAGTGTGCATCACAATTTCAAAAAATGCAATAACAACTCATTTGTCAACCTGCAATGTAAAAGAGCACTGATGTCAGCTCCCTAATAGACGGGAGATTGCTGCGTTTTCTTACTTTATCATCTCTTACAATGAGACGAGTTTTTGTTTTTTAAGGAGCGCGATATAACATAACTACATACCTGTTTGTTTTCTAGAGATCGTGTGTTGGATTGTTGAGTGTAAGTTCTTTGTTAAAGAAAGAAAGAAAGGCATAATTTTGTTTCGCACCTTATAGTCTCGAACAAATTACGATTGAACGCCATTGTTTTTTTATTCAGATGAAACCAGTCGCCCCTAACACAATTCCTTGGAAGAATTTATAATGCAAAACTGTTTTGTAGTAATTTATCAAGGGTAATTACTTAAGATACGGTTAAGATCAACAGTAATTTGGGAGCAATTTGGAAGACCCTTTTATCGGGTTTATGATTAAAATACACTGCAATAATGTATGTTAGGACTGCGAATAAATGTTATTTCTTTATTGAACTGTTAGGTGTTACGTCATTGCTAAATGTTATTGGATCTTAACAACCTTACATTTGCGCTGCCGCTACACGTACACAACTGTTTAGTGGTGATGTTCTAGGGATTAACTGTTCTTTATCATCATGCTTTTGATCAAGAGCATGGATTGAAAATTCGGTCGTGGCCTCACTTTACTTCATTATACACCGTACGTTGCGGTATGTGTCTTATGGTAAACATGCATTTAATTTGATTCTTTGAAACAACTGACTAACCGCCAGCAAACTGTACCAGTTGACATAAAAATATTTTGTGATTGGTTTTAATACACTATAGCGAAATGAATTGTAAATTCACGATCTGTAAGATTAAGATATTCCTGATTGCATTGATTTATTTTCTATTTGGTTAGTTGTTACTGCATCTTGATACCCTGTCCCTGTTTTTATCTCCATTTTAATGCTACTGTAGGCGCTTCTATTAAATAAAATGATCTTTTTTTGATAAAATGATCATTGCGCCTGCGTAAAAAAATAAAGCTTGCAAAGAATTGCAATTTTCTGCAATGTTCCTCAAAATCATGGACAAACTACTGGTAGGTTGTATTACTATAATCATATTCTATTTCAATGTGTCTTCAACAATTATTGTGTTTAGATTACCACTATATTTGACTATATTGTAGTTAATAATTGTTGATTGTCTACTTGGCATATTTTTCCAGATCCACACTTTTTAAAAATGGGTTGTATCCTCCGGAAAATCTTGAGGGCATTAGCCAAGATCACCAAAGTGAAGTTCAACTTTCTGCCACACCAACTGATTTGATTGTACTTTTAGAAAGTACTTCCTACAACTTACTAATATCCATAAGCATCCTAGTTGAACTTGAACATTTATAGTAAAACAGAGAATTATATGTGCTTTTAATTTGTCATTTTCCGGAGAATGAAAAATTCAGGGAAAGTGTTTCTAGAAATAAATTATTAAATTCCTAAAATTTAAACTTCTTTGTTACTAACAATATATTTCAGTGATGATACCATGTTGTTAAGTATATTAGAACTTTCTAAAGAATACTTTTCGCCTTTAAATCAATCGTTGTACATTTAGAATCTCAAATTGTAGGAAAATAAACACACTACTGACAAAACCTCAAGAATTAAAATTTGGCTGAAAATTGTCTTATTAGAGCAAGTGATATGATTTTGTTTGTTTGTTTGTTTTGGTTTGATTGACGTCTTTGTTTGATTCAAACAAGTTTACAAGTTTTCATTCATTAGTGGATCATGGCTAATGCCTTTAAGAAATGATATGATATTAACAATTTATTTTTATACAAAATGTAATAGTGTCCTGAGACAGCCTTCGTAGTTTAGCTTTAAATTCAATCAATGTATTTTATAATGCAATTACTTAAAATAATAGCTTTTCATGGTTTTCTTATGAACTCGTTTGATCGTGTATTTAACAACAAGCATAGTATTATCATAAAATTGAGGACTATTTACAAATTATGAGCTGCATGGTTATGTTCATTGGTAAGGTTGATATGATATGATGATGATGATAAGGAATACAACGTGGATTATGATTAATCTTTCTCTGCGAACTGATCTACTATGCATTTGCATTTGATCACTTTAAGCCCTTAAGATACTGTGGGTATCTTGAAAGCATCTTATATCAGATATAGAGTACTTAAGATAACAAGCGTCATGAATATTAATGCAGGTTAAATCAATAACCGTTCTTTTCACTTTAGGGGAGTTTAACCTATTATTTCTATTCATTTGCAATATCTGTGAATACACTGGGCAGGTTTTGTCTTACTCTGTTCACATTATTGGTAATATCCCGTTGAGGTGTTGCATATCTTTCATCATCAGAACTGCTAGATAAATCACACCTTGAACTCATACTGCAAAAAGTCATTGTCTTCATCATACATTGTTTTTTCAAATATGTATTTCAAGAAAAGTCTGCAGCTTTTATATATGCAGCCCACGTCCAAGAACTCATGAATACAACA
>JXSR01S066667.1:98779-111627 GCA_000969725.1 Ophiothrix spiculata | reverse complement strand
CCTTTTCCTTGATTTTGTTATTTCGATTTTCACACTTGCATTGAAAACAAAGAAACCGGCTATTGTGAGTGTTTTTCTTGATTTTGATACGAAACGAAAATAAGAAAAACGATTTTTCGGTCATATACACGGACCGGTCTGAGACTAGAATACCCTTTATTATAGTCTCAGAGTGGGTGGTGGTTACCATGCTACCCTCCCTAGCGGTTGATTACCGATTGAACCCACTGGCAAAGCAAGTGTTTGTTAATATATTCTTTTTTGGTTTATTAACGTGGACAAATCTTTGTAACAACAACATTTGGAGTAATCACTTGTACTTTTGCCGTCAAAAATGTTGAATATTTGCCAAAGAACACAAAAGATAATGCTGGTAGTTTGCAGTCCCTAGGGTAATCTTTAACAACAAGTGACAGTAACACACGATGACTGGAGGGAATTTGACAATTAGAAATACCATCCTAATTTAGCTTGTACCCAAAACCCGACCCTACACCCCGCTTATTTTGTAATACTAACTTCTACTATAGCAGCGAAGAAGTGTATATAAGGTAAATTGACTTTGTGGTAAGTACACACGTTGCCAGATGAGAACAGACATAAGTGGGAGAGAAACGTGATATGACAGACAGATAATTTTACATATGCATTCATGCGAAACAAAGGTATAACTTAAGGCTACGGTCCCTAAAAACGTCTCGCTCGGCTGAATGTCATGTTTTTTACAAGTTTTTACCTACTTACACCTATCAGAATATCACAATTTTTAGCGTACATATTGAAAGAGTCTCTAGTTTATACGTGGAACTTACCTAGAGATTTCACGTCCATTATCAAGGTCAAAATTACGCCTAAAGACTATTTCGAAAAAGTTGACCCTTTTTTGCCGAAACCTCAAAATTTAATGATGTTCGAAGAATTCGACTGGTTTCAATTTTTGACAGATTGTAGGCTTGATACTTCATATTGAATTACAAACAATATTTTATAAATATGCTGAGTTGATTTAGAATGACAATGTAACAAATCCGTGTTGTTTTGCCCGAAAATCCGGACGTGAATTTCGACTCTGAGTTCGCCCTATTTGAGCTGTGAATTGCCTGTTTGAAGTATCTACATATTAACATTTTGTCTGATATACGCATTCGCATAATTTACTTACAAATTGAGCAATCAAATGAGGCAAAAATTGCAATTTTTATGTAAACAAAAGAAAAATACGGCATTCTAATGTTTATGGTTTAGATTTTAGTTCACGATCTCAACGCTGCCTTGATATCTCAGCGGTAGATCCCTCGCTTCGTTATACATGACTAACCTCTGTCATCCATGGTTCGAGCCCCCGCAAATGCAGTTGAAACTATTTATCTTTTCATGTTTAAAATAAGTTAGGATTCACATTTTCCTGGGCAGATGCATAGGTCATTTACCCTTAATGTTTTTTGCAAAAAGCGGTGTAACTATTTGTGGACAGATTTAGATTTAATTATTTATATAAGGGAACGGACCAAGAAGGATAGGGAGTAAAATAGTCTTGTACATTCAGCAAATTGTTGAATCTTGCATATAACTTGATTTATTTTTAAACAATTCATCATTTATATATTTACAAACTAAATGACATCATTTAACATCTGTAAAGATTTTGAATACATTTTGCGGACTCAATTTTTTCCACTTTCTGAAAACGTTGTTCTAAAATTGAAAACTAAACTATGATTTTAATTTTTCCCTTGTCAGGTATTGATAATTGATAAATGAAGTCTTTCAATTACTAATTGATATAGTTCTATCATAGGGATTATCGTTATGCCTGTAATTAATAGCGGATGTTTTAATGTTCTTAACAGCTTTAAAAGAGGGGATGCACCGGTGCACAACCACCACCAATATTTCGTTTGTCGGTCGCCAAACGCCGCGTTTATCGGTTGTCGAACGTCCCTCTCGGAATTTTTGTAGAGTTTACCAAATTAGCCGCTAATTGTGTCGTACAAGACGATGTTGATATTGTTAGAAAAATAGAGTAGAAATAAATTGTTTGTTGTATCAAGTATCAAGAAAGTAGACAAGAAAATAATCAAAAGCATTTTTTTTTAGTTTTCGGGTTTTGACAATTACTTTGAAAAAAAATGGGTGTACCTTTTTCGGCTTCAAAATCCGTTGTTGGTAACAAAAAGTGTAAACCACCAATAGAGGGTTTGCACGTGACGTTATAACGTACTCACAACACCATTCGCATGGGCCGGCAAACAGAAAGTCCCGTCACATTCCAATCTTTTCGTAGCACAAATCAACAACGATATTTCCTTGCGTCTATGTATTTTTATCGCGCGAGGTCGGCTTTAGCACCGGGGGGGGGTACTTAGTACAAAAGTGATTACGGGGATGTGCCGCAAATTTGGGTAGCAAAATCAGGCTCGCTGGTATGCCAATGGGTCCTTTTTCTTTATAAAATGTGGTATTTTGATGGGTCTGTTTTTCAAAATTTTCTAAAATTTGCGCCAAAATGGCGCAAATTTTGGATTTTTTCGAAATTTCAAACAAAAATCAGGAAATTCTGACCAAATTAGCGTAAAATTTCGGAGAAAATTTCAATTTTTCTATAACTTTCGAGTCAAAATTTGAGGCATTTGTTATATGGATGGGTCCCTTTTTCTTGAAAATTGGTATATGCATGGGTGGTACTTCAAATTTCCCAGCGGCACACCCCTACCAAAACCAAACTTGAGTACCCCCCCCCCCCCGGGGGCTTTAGCCACCCGATGTGATAAAAATAAGCCAAGGCATCTTGTAGTTGTCACTTTGTAGCGTGTTTGAATACCTTTAAACAACTAGTATCTTTCTGAAATCGTATAGAATAAAATTTAATTTGATATGTTTTCAGTTTAAAGATATATTTAGTAGAATCTGAAACAAAATGTTCCCAGTCACCTGACTCATTTCCCGACGCACGATGAGCAGTGGGGCTCTTCACACAGAAGCGTCAAATGTAGATACATCTAGGGGAATTTAGATTTCCGAAGTGCAGATTGTTTTCACACAGTCGCGCGTCAATCTTACTTGACGCAATACGCACCATACATGCAGAACGTTTCGCAGCCATCTTGGTGGAGCGCAGAATAGTTTGAGATGTAAACAAGACATCAAAATTGGCAGTATAAAACTTGTGACTGACTTCAAATCATGACTTGAAAATTAAACTAAATGAATGTACTGTATATTCTTGCCATCATTAGTTGTGATCTGTTGTCTTGATACTGCGAAAAGACTGATATGTGACGGGACTGTTTGTTTGCCGGCCCATGAAAATGGTGTTGTGAGTATGATATGATGCGGAGTAGTTTGTGATGTAATAAAGACATCAAAATTAGCTTAACTTGTGGTTGATTTCAAATCATTACTTGAAAATTTAACTAAATATAATGTACATCCCCGTTATCACTTTTGTACTAAGTACCCCCCCCCCCCCGGGGGGGCTAAAGCCGACCTCGCGCGATAAAAATACATAGACGCAAGGAAATATCGTTGTTGATTTGTGCAATTATCATACGGTAGCAAATGGACACAGTAATGACATCAAATGTAATGCAATACTATTTGAAAATCCCCCTTGATTAAAAACTCATTGCCCGAATTTGCTAGCCCCGAACAGCAGCATTGCTTTACATGTCTCTAAATGGTAAAACGGAGTCCGTAATATAAAGATGAAAGGGTCCCGACAATCTGTTTGTTTAGCTTGAAGAAAACTAATAGATTCTTAATCTAATTTGCTCGCTGGATTAAGTTAACAGTAGTTCAGGCTTGTCAAGGCCAGATACAAAGGGGAAATATGTTACAGTTATAACGTATGTTTCTTTTTTTTTTATCACGCCACAGGATTTTTGTTTGTCTTGTTCGGTCGTTAAGTGGTTGCACACTTCATTTTTTGAAACCAACTCAAAGCAGAAATCGATCAATTTCTTTGAGAAAACTTTTTTTTTTAATTTTCCGCGTGACATTTCTGAGTGCATTATTAGAATAAGTACATTGATAATGTGTGTCTGCCAGTATGAAAAAAACCGATTCGCACTTTTTCAACAGCTGTAACTCCTCGTATTTGGAATACACTTAGTGTAACCATTAGACTCCTTAAGTACTTTCAAGAAAGCTCTTAAAAAACATTTGTATCCAATCTAATGCAATCCTTTTTTTACCATGGTTTCCAGGTTATATCATTATATCTTGTTTGTTTGTAATATTTTGCTTTAGCGCTCTATCTTGATGTAATGGCACTCTACAAATGTGTATTATATATGTATGTATATATGTATGTATGATTCTATTTAAAGAGCTGAGTTGTAAAACGGCTTATATATTTATTTTTTTCAAAAATGAGATTTTAGTAGATCCTTACATACCTCTTACTTGTAACGTTTTGTTCAAAAATCTCAGTAAGTGGGTTAAAATCCCGAAAATCGTGTTACTTTTTGAGCCAAATATGGACATTTTGGACCATTATTATGCTTTGAAGGATCCAAGTGTGGAAAAACTTGGATCCTGAGCATAATAACGATAAAATTGGATGATTTTCGTCCCATAGTAATTGGTCTCGCTATGAGTTTTAAAATATTGGGCTCGACTGCGTCTCGCCCAATATTTTTGCAACTCATAGCTCGACCAATAAATATGAGCTCAATCTATCCAATTTTATAACATAATTTGCCATAATGCCCATTTATGGTATTTTTTATCAAACATGCTTAGATGTGGAAATTTGGTATTTTAAAAACATACTCTAAAGAAGAATCAAAAAACAAAAATGCAAACATTTCAAAATTTGGAAGATAGTGTAAAATGACTTCAGTTTGTTTTCTTTTTCTTTTTCCAGAAAAATGTATTCATCCCCAACCCAACCCTGTTATTCTCAAACGGAAGTGACAAACAGCGTATTGTTATTATTTTTTTTAACATAACGTTCCCTGATCTTATGTATTTCTTGTTTAAAAGGGTCTTTGACATTTTTAATACAGATCGTGAAAAGTACTAGATAAATGCTATATATGATGTATCGTAAACATCGTTCTTACCCCGTTGGTTTTATTTTACTTGCGACAGATGGTGCACCCATTATAGGAAATAACATAATCAACAATGGTAAGAAGACATGTAATAAAGTACATGCACTGGCTAGGCAGAGTATGTTCGTGAGTTTTAAAGCATCAATAAAATTGTATAATTTAAAGTAGACATGAGAAGTATATAGAATTTATCACTCACTAAGGTTTTTCCGATCAAACAGATTATGATATTGCCAAAGTTTTGAAACGCCTCCCAATATTTGATTATATTACCAAGTTTGTAAATAAGTAGCCACCCAATAATAGGACAAGCGAGTAACAAATGATAAAAAAGATATTAAAATTATTCAGAAAATTCAAAATGGTTCCTGTCACGTGATACTTTACTTCAACAAATATTTACTTGACTCCAGTACGCGCAATTCCTAAGTATTTTCAAAGACTTTTGGCCAGGATGCATGGATGAAACATAAAGATGCCTGATTTTGTAGGAAGCAGAGTATAATAGTACTATATGCTGTATATGCACGTATTGCCTTTCAGAGAGTATGACAAGTAACCATCAGTTTTATTAGGCATTAGAACAAAATACTTCTGCTGTTCCGTGGTAAGTAAGCCACAAATTGGAGAGTTAAAAGGCTTAAAATATCAATCCAGGATGTCTCTTTCGTAGAAAAAAAAAGTACTACATATTTAGAGCTAAGATATCTGGAGTAAATTTTCCAGTCGTTAGATTAACAATCTTCACAGTTCCAGGGACCTTCTCATAACGATTAAATCACTATACTCTAAAAATCTTAAATAGCTTCATTTTAATCAGTTGTTTAGTTGTAGTTTAACTTTTTAAGCAAGAATGTGCTTGTAATAGGCTAAGAAAATTAATGAAAATTATGGCCATGGGTCAAACGAATTGCAGAAGTAATGATATTTTCAAGATAGTATCAGACAAATGAACTCTAGAAACCGTCGGTTTCATTAACCATACATCGGAGATGGGTAAAAGTATACTTTTTCTGATTCTTTGTGATTAGTGGAACGCAATAGAATGGTTTTTAACACGATTTAACCAATTTTTAAATGTTACCTCCTGTTTTGGCAGCCATTTGGGTTTATGCAAATTAATCACTGTTCCACCAAGTAGATTTTTCTGGATTTTTTGATATGTTATTGTATATTTTTGTCTGATATTATCCTGTAAATATCATTACTTTTTCAAATTTGTTTGACCCATTTTTTATTTTTACTAGCGTATAACGTATATTTTGCTCTCTATCGGAGCTGTTTGTATTGTAATAAAAAGACCATGGCCGGGGAAAATAAGGCAAAACATTATCGGTTTCTAGTGTGCAATATAGGCCCCTTGAATCTCAAATAGTATTTATGGACTAACAACACTCTTTATACTCAGATCTGTAATAATGTTGCTACGTAAAGTGCTTTGAACTTTGAATATCCAGTTTTGAATTTCAAGCTATTAATCATAAACAATATTGCATTTCAAACACTATTCCAGATGCTTGAACGGTAGTAAGTATGCATTGCCGCTATTTCGAAAGATTGCACTCAGGCCCGTAGCCAGGATTTTTTCAAGGGGGTGCAGATTTTCAAAAAGTGGACCTTTTGGAGGAAAATTTTCGTTTTGGTCGACCCTACACTAATTTAAGTATTTTTTTAGCAGTTTTCCAAGCATTTTGTATAGTATTTTATTTAAAAAGACCTACATTTACTCGTAGCCAGGATTTTTTCAAGGGGGTGCGGATTTTCAAAAAAGTGGACCTTTTGGAGGAAACATTTAGTTTTGGTCGACCCTACACTAATTTTAGTAGTTTTTTAGCAGTTTTCCAAACATTTTGTGTAGTATTTTATTTAAAAAGACCTACATTTACTCGTAGCCAGGATTTTTTCAAGGGGGTGCGGATTTTCAAGAAAAGTTGACCTTTTGGAGGAAACATTTCGTTTTAGTATATTTTTAGCAGTTTTCCAATCATTTTGTGTAGTCTTTTATTTCAAAAGACCTACATTTACTTGTTTCGGTGCTTTATGTGTTCTTTTTGTGGACCTTTTTTGTACATTGTCAAATGTGGGGAGGTGCGACGCCCCCACCGCACCCCTCTGGCTACGGGCTTGATTGCACTATAAGCTCGCTCGTTATCCTGAAAATATACATCGTTTGAATGATACGATAGTACATTTTTAACTAAAAAACGTGCCATATATTAAGTTTCAACGCTATCCCATTAAATGTCCTTGAAATTAATGATGAATTGGTACAATTATTTGTTTTCTTCTTCAAACTATATTTTATTTTTAATATCGTTGAGCTATTTAGCACTGACCAGAGTTTCCTCAAAACACATCGCCATAAGATTTTTGTTTGTTTGTTTGTTTGTTGTTTGTTTGTTTTGATTTTTGTTATGCTAGCAGCTACAATATACATAGTGGTGTTGAGAAAAAATATAAAGTGTTTAAGTCGTCTTTACTATATTTCTTTTTCCATACAAACTATGGAAATAATTACTAAACGGGACTATAAACCAATGGACTTTAATAAAAACTTATATAAAGTAAAAATGTTCGCCTTTTAGATTAAAATCTACTAAAACACATTCAAATGTTTGATTAATAATAGGTATCAGCATACATATCTATTAAACGGCATATTGTCGTGAGCTAATGTAGAAAGCATGGCCATCAACATTTTAATCAACATTATAACAACTATTAGGCAAGTTATAAACATAATAAAATATCACAAAAATGGTTTATTTAACGATTCCCTTTGTGTGACACGTCAATACAAGTTTTTTGTTATTTTTTTTTCTTTTACCTTTTTCCGGTTTGTTTTGTTTTCCCCGTTTTGACCCCTTTTCCTTTCCCCGGTTGTTTTTTTGGTTTTTTTTTTTTTCGTAAACTTTTTTTTTTGCTTTGTTCCTTTGGTTTTTAGTTTTCTTTTGAAATTTTCTTTTTCCTTATTTTGGGTTTTGCCTTTTTCGGTTTTTTTAATTTTTTTTTTTTTTTGGTTTCTCGTTATTTTACTTAATTTTTTTTGGAGTTCTTTTGTTTTGGTTTTTTTTTTTTTTTTTTCCATATCGCAATAAATCAATAACTGTTATATATACCACTGCATTCAAGCTTTTACCAAGACTTTGTTTAGAATTTGATGGAATGACGTCAGTGCCGTCCTTACCAATGCATGTGTCAAGAAAATACAATAGAGGGTTTGCACGATGCGATACGCACCATACACGCAAACCGTTCTCGTCGCCATCTTGGTGGTGTCGGAGTAATTTGTAATGTAAACAAGACATCCAAATCGACTGTAACTTGTGATTGACTTCAAATCAAGACTTGAAAATTAAACTAAATGAATATTCTTGTCATCATCAGTTGTGATCTGGTATCGTTATACTGCTAAAAGATGATAATATGACGGGACTTTTTGTTTGCCGACCCATGAAAAATGGTGTTGTGAGTACGATGACGTCACGTGCAAACCCTCTATAGGATGTTTAGTTCATCCGAAGAGCGATTTGTAACATGACGTATTTAAAAGTATACGTAAGCAAGACAGCGACGACTATATAATGAATCTTACGCAATTAATTTGGCAATTGGTCCCATTTGATTGTAAGGCAAGGCGTCACTAGACTTCGTCACCAGAGTGGGAACTTCTCACCAACTGAATTTTGTGATAAATGGATAATTAAACCATTTAGGTCAAAGTTTTTTATATATTTATATTCAATTCTTATTCAAATCCAAGTATATTAAACTGACAATTGAGGTACAAGGATCAAATTATACCAACATAGGTTGTTTTTTCTAAACAGAACTTATCTTTGAGAACAGAAACTGTAGTGACGTCTGGCCTTAAGGTTAAATAAACATATATGAGCGGTCACACACATGGTGTCTTGGATAGGGGTTCGATCATTCTTATCGTCATTACTGGTCTGTGCAAAACTCACCCATTACTGGCTTCGTATATTTGGTTTTTGTAGTAATATAAAGCTTACTGTCATTATAGATTCCCTCATTGCTCTACTACAAATACATGTTTATAATAGGATAAAGACGAAAAAATGCACACCTAAAGTACAGAGACTTATTAATAGGGAGATGTGGTGCACATCACGCCGCATTTATTAAATCCTTTAAGTAGATTAGTCGTTGAATATTATCAAATCTGCCAATCATTGCTGGTGTTTTACGTAGACTGTTATGATAGCGCGTACTAAGTACATTACAAATATCTTAAAGAAATATGCAGTTGTTTAGAACACATTAGCCTATTTTTTACAAATAATTATCAAAACCAATAATTTGCCCTGTGTACGTGTGGCTCATTTCATTGGTAACATTTTTCATTGGCACCATTTTGAATCAAAAAACATAGATACAATTAATCTCTATGGTACACAATTTATAAATGAAGTACTTTAATATATCATTTAAAAATGTGAGCTTTGAATTGATACATATTCCTAATAATTACCAAATCCAATAATTTGCCCTTACTTTGTGTGGCTCATTTCATCATAGTAACATTTGTTATTGGCACTATTTTTAATTATAGATTCAGTATTGCTGTATCTAAAAACGTTTGACAGGGGAATTAAGCTTTAGGTATATGTATGTATTAAGTTGTAAAGGTATATGAATAGGCTAGAATGTATTATATAACTCATCCATATATTCTAGTCATTTGATTGGTAAATTTATAACACATGACCATTTGTCAGTTTTACTATCGCTATGATCCGTTTGATAGTCTTTACTATGATCACTGTCATCCGTTTGATAGTATCACTTTCTGCTACATTGGTAATGGGTAAGTATACAGTAGTTCAAATGACTAGAATCTATAGTTGAGTTATATAAAACAAATATTAACTGCTTATATTCGTGTTATACCATCCCTCATTGAAAGATTGATTGTTCTATTTCACGAGCCGATAGGCGAGTGAAATGGAACAAACAATCTTGTAATTCTGGATGGTATATTTTTACCATCACACTCACAAGCAGTTAATGTTTGTATACCATTACCAATTGAATGAAATGAAATACATAGTTATCAAAAACTTTTTTCAAACAACAATCATAGATGCAAACAAACTCTATGGTAAACAAATGTATTTGATCAAGCACTATATGTTGTTTCAACTGTGAGCTTGAAGGTGATACCGCCGGGGTGCCACTCATCTGTAAAAAGTTGTAACCATCCGCGTTAATGAAAACAATAGATTTATGGTACTTTTGACCAGCAAAACTAGGATCCAATTGGATTCTACTTTTGGATATCAGAACAGACATTTTCAAGACTTTAGGGCATGTGCACAGGCAATCCTCTCTTAGTGTAATTTTAGAATAAATACCCATTCTACGACCGCACTAGTGATCATTTCCATTATTGGTCAAAAACGTCAACAATTTGTGTGTTTGGTTTCTCCTGTCCTTGCTCAGTGTGTTTTATGTCCACATCACTGTCTAATTATAATTCTCAGGGTACTTTTTTACCCCCACAATCCATATCTAGGGTACTCTATAAGTGGTATTTTTCGCGCTATATTTATTTTCGCGCTTTTCGCGCAAGATGAAAAAAGCCTGAAAATAAATGTACCGCGGAAATTTATGTGTATTTGTTGCAAAGGAAATTCATAGTAGCCCAATGTTCACGTGAGCGAAAATAAAAACGCGCGAAATGGTCCAAATTTGACCGTGCGCGAAAATTACTGAGCGCAAAAATATTGGCGTTTACAGTATCTGTGACAAATATAAAAAAATCCAAGCTTAGGGCACATTTAGATCATTTAGATAGTCAATTCATGCGCATGATTACAAGCTGCACAAGTGAGTGGCATCCCCAGTGTGATACGTGTTCGTAGAATTTGAACTCTCAAAAGATATATGCCACTATCAAAGAAAGTTTACATGTCTCTGAACCACAATGTTTGATAGTGATACAGGTTCAAAAAAGGAATTTTGCAACGTACATGCGACAGTAAAGATACAGACAATGGCAAAGATACAAGCACGTTTATTTGTATTCGCAGTGTTGTGACAAATTGTTGCTGTTGTTATGATCAGAAGTTCAAAAAAGGAACTTTGCAACGGGCATGCGGCAGTAACGATACAGGCAATGGCGACAATACAAGCACGTTTATTTGTATTCGCAGTGTTGTGACAAATTGTTGCTGCTGTTATTATAAGAAGTTCAAAAAAGGAACTTTGCAACGTGCATGCGACAGTAAAGATACAGGCAATGGCGATGATACAAGCACGTTTATTTGTATTCGCAGTGTTGTGACAAATTGTTGCAACTGTTGATAAGAAGTTCATTCAAAAAGGAACTTCGCAACGTGCATGCGACAGTAAAGATACAGGCAATGACGACAATATAAGCACCTTTATTTGTATTCGAAATGTTGTGACAAATTGTTGCTACTGTTATGATAAGAAGTTCAAAAAAGGAACTTTGTAACGTGCATGCGACAGTACAGATACATGCAATGGCGACAATACAAGCAAGTTTATTTGTATTCACAGTGTTGTGACAAATTGTTACTGCTGTTATAATAAGAAAAATAGCAGCTCATGAACACCTGCATCTTGTAGGGGGATTAGGGGTACAGATCATGACATGAATAATATATAAATGCAATATAATAAGAAAGCTTGCTTATCTATTACTTATCTATCACGATATATCGTACGTTTTTGATGGGCATTTAATGATGATTTAAATAGATAAGTCTTCTAACGTTATCAATATTGCAATCACTTTAGAATACCTTGAGCATAGTGACTGTTACATGTTATACGTATTTCTTGACGTATTTTTAATAGGGTCTTTCTAAAAAATAGCAATATATAAATGTAATTGGTTCTGTGATATATTTAACGATATATCAAGCAACTTATCATGTATATTCTTATTTTTGGTCAGTATCAATCATTTTGGAATCACAAAAATTGGCTACTTTAACGAAAATGTGGATTTGGTTAATTTACTAAACTTGCAATCATTTCAATTTAAGGTATGAATTTCCTCTAATGTATCCTGCTAAAGGTTGACATCTGCCGCCTGGATAATACAAATATTGTGAGTGAACACGCGCCATAGTCAATAAATTAACATTATAAATATTTCAAAATACAAACTAAATAAATACATACTCATCTAGATTATATGTAGTATTTACAAAGTGACCAAGTTATTCCTGTTTATAACTGAGGATAGCAGTAATAAAAGATTGTTTATGAACCAAATACTTTATTACACAGAGAGTCCTAAGCGATCTTACACAGTGTACTTGAAAATAAATGACAGAGGACTAAGAATAGACGTAATTCTAACAAAACATTGTGTGCGCACAACACTGGCTAAACTAATTAATCATTTGGTATCTAGGGTTTTATGTTATTATATACAATACAAAATGCTAAAGTGAACATAATTTTTTGATTTTTGCTTGTCCCAATATATATATTGGCTGTTAATAATAAAGGTTTAATACTTAAATTAAGGGCAATATATGATCCACTTTTCATGCGCAAGGTAACCAAAAAAGGTTTTTTAGGCTAATAAGAATCCTTGGCTGGTATATATTGAATGTTGAAAGTCTTGTAACTTGAAAACGAATGGTCTGAATCACGTACAATTTTCAGCACACATTTATCTTATACTCTTCTTTTTATGTAGCTAGTAGCCTTGCTCCAAGGCGTGAGGTTGTATCCCCTATAATTGCAATATCCAATACATGCAAGGCCTGCTTCCCATTTCTTTAA
>JXSR01S066667.1:60894-75562 GCA_000969725.1 Ophiothrix spiculata | reverse complement strand
ACTAACAAACGCATTCGTCACCGACCATGCCGACCCACAGCCTCGTTTTCAAATTTCGTATTTGACTCAGTAATTTATGTAAATGAGTCAAAAGTCGTTATTGACTCAATATTCTCCAACAAGTGAGTCAATATGGTATCATCATACTGAGTCACCTGAAATTTGACTCACTATTGGAGTATCTGTGAGTCAATTACGGTATGTGTCACGTAGTGTCATAACTGAGTCAATTTGTACATGACTAACGTAAAATAAGGCAAAACGAGTCAATTGACTCAGTAAATATTTTGTGTGTAGTGTATAATTAATTAATTAACCGAAATTCCCCTCATAATTGACCTTCGAAACTCGAGGTATATTTAAAGGGTTATAGTGCATGAATGTCTTTCATAAAAAAAGGATATTTCAACATTTCTGAATATTTTGTTTGTATATGTTAAGGGTCTTCTCCCAAATATCTCCTTCGAATATTTGCAATAATGATCTCTTTTCACTTTTGAGTATGTGAAACAAGTTGTATTTGACATGAGCAATTCATAGAGACATAGCTTTGAGTCTTAAAGTCTTAAAGATCTTAGCACTGTAAAACGGCCTGGAATTTATATCAATATTTATGATTTCTTACTTAACCCATGAGGGGTGACCAAACTGAACTTTTACCCCCTATGGGGTCTTCAAGTTCCAGAATTTTGGTTATTGAATTGGACTAGTATGTAAAATAGGTGACTACTGTAAGATCAACTTGACCCAGTGTGAGATGATCAAGCTGCAGAATCACCATGAATAAATGCAATTGTTGTAAATACCTCAGAAATAGGTCAATCCTCTGTGTGGTATATAATTGATCCTGTAAAACCTGTTTTCAACATATCTTGTTCCGTCATCTGCTGTTTTGCATGTCGTCCGTGGATGGAGAGCTCGTTCATTACGTCCATTTAGCCACAGGCATAGTCTGAAGTAGTTGACAATCCTAAATCGGGTGTTTTATACGTGGGTCTAATTTCTTTTAGTTTTAATTTCTTGTTAATAGTACTACTAGTCAATCTATGAACATTCATGCTCTTTTTGAACAAAATCGGACATAACTGAAATTTTGGACTCCCGTAGGGCCAAATCCGTGACCTCCGATATGACCTTTTACATTTTTGGCTATAACTCCAGAACCAAATTTCAGACTTAAGTAAAAGTATACATTTTCTGCTTCCTTGTGATAGATGAACATGTTGGTGTGGTTTTGAACAAGATTTGAACAATTTGTAAATTTCACTCCTTGTTTTTTTTTCGGCCATTTTGTTTTATGTAAATTAACAAACTTACATTTCCCTACATTTTAAATATGTTGTTTAGGAGGTCATCAACGTTTGATTTAAATCAAAAAATCTTCTGTTGCGATTTTGTCTATCTGAATTAGCACAGGATCGTTGTGTTTGGAGAAAGCTTGTAGTCGCTTTTTCGCATAATGATGATGTATGATGCAGCTCTGTTTTCAATAGGTCAATTTTTACGAAGCATAATTAAACTAATTAATGTAAAACGGTGTCCTTATTAAATTTAATTGATCAACCTCATTTTAAAGTTTCTTCTCCCGGGAGCAGCATATTTGTAATGAATTTGCTCAAAACTTTAATAATTAAAGTATATATATCTTGATATTTTGATAAAAATCAACTGTATTTGACAGTTGAATTTTGCATGAAGTTATTATTACCGCTGCACCCGTAATGATGCAAACAAGTTTAAAGGAGAGGTTTATCCAAAGTCTTTGAATTATTCTTGTCAAATCTCTGGTTTTATATTTTCAGAATTATACAGAAAAAAATATCTAACAGACAGTCAATGTATAAAGGGAATCAAATCGAGGTAATACTTGCAATCTAGGTCAAAATTCTTAGCTGATATTTACTTGATCCAGGTTAACCTGTTTTTGACATATCTCCTTGCGTTATCTCCTGCTTACATGTCGTCCATGGATGACGGACTCGTCTATTATGTCCTTTTAGCTAAAGGGTAGGTCTCAAGTGTTAATATGAGGCAATGGGAAATCGGCTGATTCTTGTATCTCTTTGGTTTCATATTCTATGCTATTAAAAAGAAACTAGAAGTAGTGGTACTGCTAAATACTTTATAACGGATTATATTCATAGAAGAAAAACAGGCAATTACGAAGCATAATTATACTAAATGTTGTAAGACCGGCGTCCTTATCGAAACTTTGATAATAATTCTAGTAACAGTTATTAAAATGTATTTTCTTTTTTCTTTTCATAATAATAGAGAATCAATACCTAAAGGGGAACAAATCGAGGTAATACTTGCAATCTGGGTCAAAATTCTTTTATTGCTGATATTTACTTGATCCAGGTTAACCTGTTTTTGACATATCTCCTTGCGTTATCTGCTGCCTTGCATGTCGTCCATGGTTGACGGACTCGTCCATTATGTCCTTTTAGCTAAAGGGGAGGTCTCAAGTGTTAACATGAGGCAATGGGAAATCGGTTGATTCTTGCATGTGTTTGGTTTCCTATTCTATGCTATTAAAAAGAAACTAGAAGTAGTGGTACTGCTAAATGCTTTAGGACGGGTTATCTTCATAGAAGAAAAACAGGCAATTACGAAGCATATTTATGTATACTAAATGTTGTAAAACCGGTGTCCTTATCAAAACTTTGAGAAACTTGATTGATAAATGCTAGGAGTACACTAAATTTTGCATAAAATTAATATTACCGCTGAACCCAAAATGATACCAACAATTTGAAAGTGTCAAGGGGTGGTTTCTCCAATGCCCGTATAATTATTCTTGTAAAATTTATTAAAATGTATTTTCTTGCATGTTGTTTTTCTTTTCATAATAATAAGGAATCAAAAATTATATTTAACAGACAATCAATTACCTAAAGGGGAACAAATCGAGGTAATACTTGCAATCTAGGTCGAACTTCTTAGCTGATATTTACTTGATCCAGGTTAACCTTTTTTGACATATCTCCTTGCGTTATCTCCTGCGTTGCATGTCGTCCATGGATGACGGACTCGTCTATTATGTCCTTTAAGCTATAGGCGAGGTCTCAATTGTTAGTATGAGGCAATGAGAAATCGGCTGATTCTGGCATGTGTTTGGTTTCCTATTCTATGCTATTCAAAAGAAACTAGAAGTAGTGGTACTGCTAAACACTTTAGAACGGATTATCTTCATAGAAGAAAAACAGGCAATTACGAAACATAATTATACTAAATGTTGTAAAACCGGCGTCCTTTCAAAACTTTGATAATCATTCTTGTAAAATTTATTACAATGTATTTTCTTGCATGTTTCTTTTTTCTTTTCATAATAATACAGAATCAAAAATTATATTTAACAGACAATCAATACCTAAAGGGGAACAAATCGAGGTAATACTTGCAAACTAGGTCAAAATTCTTAGCTGATATTTACTTGATCCAGGATAACCTGTTTTTGACATATCTCTTTGCGTTATCTCCTGCATTGCATGTCGTCCATGGATGACGGACTCGTCTATTATGTCTTTTAATCTATAGGGTAGGTCTCAAGTGTTAATATGAGGCAATGGGAAATCGGCTGATTTCTTGCGTGTGTTTGGTTTCCAATTCTATATAATGCTATTAAGTGACACTGCTGAATATAAGCTTAGCAACTAAATACTTTAAGAAGGGCTGTCTCCATAGACGAAAAGGGAGTTTTTCATAATTAAAGATAACTTTATCTTGTTAATAGACTGACGTTCTCACGGATATAACAAAGATTAGGTTTAAAAATATATATAGATTTGATATATGACAATGATTGCGAAATCAAAATCCTAGACAAATGATTAAAAACACTTATTGTCAAGGCTTACCTTGTCAAAGTGTTTAAGGTGTTTTAGAATCTCGTAAGTACATAATGGACGACAAAATGAACCGCCAACACCCTATAAATTGTTTGTTTCCCATTACATTTTCCCCTGAAATTTTTATCAGATGTGGAGAGTGTCAACACAGTTCAGGTAACAACCATAACAACTGGAAAGTTGTTCGTTCGATTACCAAATTTAAAAAAAAACTGCCCAAATGGAACAATGATTTCCCTTTTTTCAACTCAAGATGGCTCATATAAACAGGACATCATTTCAAATGAATATCTGAAAAGAAAATTGAAAACAAAAAGTTATTATTATTTTTTTGATTAATTTGGCGGCTTGTTATCGATCGAAATGGCTTGAACAAAATTACAGCTGGTAAATACGGACTTCAAATGCTCTGTCTTTTTTGCTTTGTGTTGAAACAAAAATAGCATAAGAATAGCAAACTATATATGAATGAATCCCCGAAAATTATAACAAATGTACTTTGATTTATGTTATCATGTTTGTCTTTTGCCTTTATGCAATACCAGTGCTATATTTATCGTTTATCACTGATAAATGCGTACTTTCATATTATATACTAAATAATGTCTACTTTTACTAGTTCATAGTTTTCTTATTTTAAAATTCAAGACCTCATCTGTCTTTATCATATGTGTATGCTAAAACATTTCTTTGTATATTCTCTATACGCCCTAGGATGCAGTTTAAGAAACTCGACTGAAGTACGTGTAACACGAGTAGTTTCTCATTCGACGGTGCTAACTGTGCGAATCTTGGTTCAAAGGATCTTATTTGAAATTCATTGGGTTTACAATCCGTCAAAACAGCAAGTAAGGTAGGGGCCTCCAGAGGATTGGCGCCAAAATGATAATACACATGTCTTTTGCTCGTATCCAGCAGTTGTTTTTACACAATCCTGTTTTGAAAGTGAAACGCCTATCATGCATGAATGTATCATTCTGTACAATTTATAAACAAACTACAAACTGCATATAATGTAAGGCTATTCTTGAAGCAATGTGCCTATTCAGTTTCTGTGCTTGTTCCATCATCGTTATCTCTGTTTTTTATAGAACAGATAAGAATATAGTCTAATCGCAAGAAAGATAACATTCAAATTGTGTATTGAGATTTAATATTCTTAGCTTTCTTTTGACGCAATTATTTTTAATCAGTCAAAACATATTATCGTTAGATTACGAGTTTACGATTCTATTCTGAGCTCCTCGTTGTCGTATCAAACGTGTCATATCCTTTTAAAATAATCCCCTGTACAGCTGATCTGAACTGAGTAAACCCAGTATATCAATGTATTTTTAGAAATAACCGATCATTGACATTATAATGAAAGCGGCTGTTATCTGTGGTCAAAAGCAGCCAAAATTTGACAATGCTCTTAAAGATACCTGAAAGCACATTAATTGAAAGTTAACACCTTTGATTTTACGATTGTTGGCGTTATAATATATGTGATGACTCACCCCGAAAAGGGGGACTTTGCGACATAATCTTGTTTAGATACAGGTGAAAATAGGCAGCAAAAAATGAAGGAAAAAAATAAGAATTTCCAGCAGTTTTTCTGTTGTAAAATTTGACCGCCTTTATTTCAAAAAGTAAGGTGTTATTTTAAAGCTTAGAAAATGTTGCAACAGATGAAATGAAAAAATCAAAATTGATATCATCTACAAAGTCCCCCCCTTTCGGGTTGAGTTATCACATATTTGGCGTTGAATTCGTTAGTCTGGGTCCACACGTAAATAGTTATGGCTACTCGTGGCAAGTTAATGCGTTATCTGTTACAGCTGAACAATTGAGGAGTTGTTTTCATGAACACGACTTGTGCTACAACAAATCAAAACAAAATCAAAATTTATTCTCATATCAGACAATGCATCAAAAAGGCAAACAATCAAAAAGCTTAATAGAGGAGGTGACTGGAAGGCCAATGAGACATGATAACTTGCCTACCCCTTATAAATTAAACTGAACAAAATAAAAGTTTCAACATAATGAACGTTATACTAAGAATACATAACAACAATGAGCTCAAAGGACGTGGGGAACTGACAGGCTTGGATAAGATGATGTTTAATCTCTTAAATGCTTTATGGATTTAGACTCTTTAATTGTTTTTGGTTATTGTTCTATAATAGAGGGACATCCGATCTTTTCTCATTTGTCAGAAAAGGGTTTTTTTTATTGTTGGTTAATTGCAAATCGTTGGTGTGTCTTGTACATATGAATATCAGATTTGCAGAACGTTTTTTGAAGAAATCTTTAAATAATATTGGTATGTTTTTAATGCTAAATCTGTACATGAAAACTCCCTATTCCAGAGCATACATGTCATGTACATTAAGGAGATTCGTTTTGTGGAATAATGTTGCAGTATGATTTTGGTAATGGAAGTTGATTATAAGCTTGTTTTTGACATATCTTCTTGTGTTATCTACTGCCGTGCATGTCGTCCATGGATGACGGACTCGTCTATTACATCCTTTTAGCTAACGGCGAGGTCTCAAGTGTTAGTATGAGGCAATTGGCTGATTCTTGCATGAGTTTGGTTTTCTATTCACATCTATTAAAAAAGAATTAGTGACACTGCTAATTATAAGATTACTATAAAAAATACGATTTATGACAAAATTAAGGCTCCTGTATTTTGGTTTATCAACAGATATGCCTTACCTTGCTAAGCCCTTACAGCATAAGGGGCGCACCATTAGATTTCCAGGAGGGACCAGGAGGTTTTTAGAAGGAAAAAAATCCCCCTCCATAAACAGAAGAAAAAGAAATTCACCCCTGAACATGGAATAGGGGGAAAAACAGTAATTTCCAAGGAAAAAAATTTGCCCCCGAACGGGACGCGAAAAAAAAATTCAACCCCGAACCCAACTTCCTGCTCCCCCTGGAAATCTAATGGTGCGTCCCTAATAGTTTCAAAATCTCAATATCCCCTTCCATGTTCCCGTCAAAATATACTTACATGTATAAACAGTGCTTTTTACCACAAGAATCTCATCTATGAATGAAAGTATTTCACATTATCTGTAATTAAAAACTAAAATGACTGAATCATGTGGGAAAATAAAAAATCAACATATAGATTATGAATTCATTTTCCTATACGTTTTACGCATGAATAAATTACAACATTTGAGAAACGATGAGAGATGTGTATTTTATGTGCAGAGGTCTGGCCCCGGGGTCTGGCATTCTTACTCTTTGAGTGCTAATGACTCATCATATCTAAACCCGGGAAGGGGGGGGGGCACTCAAGTATAATTTTGCAGGCATAGCGTGACCACAGTTTTTCAAAACACTCCCTAAAGGGTGATTATTTCTGAAGCCAAAATGTATCCCCTTTTCACCCATTCACAACCTAAATCAAGAATTTACCGTTATCGTTTTAATAACACTAGGATTTGAAAAAGTACCCTATTTCTTGAAATTAATTTGCTACATGTGTTTAATTTCCTCAAAGCAATAATTGTCAGTGTCAATTTTTTTGAAAAGAAACCAAAAGTAATCATGGTAATCACAAAGGTATGGGTTTTTTTCGTATCACGAACCCAAACCATTAATGTTTTTCACATTGCATAAGAACAACCAGGGGTAACGAATTTATCACTCGGTAAACATTATTGTTAAGGCAAAAGCTTGAAAATGCCGTTTATTATGCTTGTCAAATATATATTTTTTTCAACATTTTTACATAATATTACGATAAAATTTACTATTGTAGTTTTCCAGGCTTGATTGACATGTATGCGCTTTATTTCTAACTGCATCGCGCAGTACAATGCACACGCACAGTTACCTAGCGTGCTTTGTAATATAACTATCATATTCCAAAAAGGATACGTTTTGGACTGGTAAAAGAGCTGTATACGAGATTCGTATCACATTGAGGATTTCGTATTATATATATCCCCCAAAGTATTATGCGATACGGAAATATCCTTTTGAGTTAAAAACCAATGAAAGTGATTTATTTTTATCTAATGAGTAACCCGGTAGTAATAATAATCTGCACAGTACAGTGTAACAGGCCTTATTTTTCCTAACCAACTGGTCAATACTAAAATATAGACTATTCATTTGTATTTCAATGAATCTGTTTTTCTTGCATTATATTTTCAACATTACACTTAAAAGATGTAAATTATGTTTAAAATTTAATTTCGAATATCATCATTTGCATATAATTAGAATATTTTAAGCAAAAACCAGGAAAATCTATAAAATCCTTTATTTTTGACAATCTTTACATTAATTTCTGTTAGACGGATTGTTATTATCTTGCGTAATTCTCCTTTTTTACCAAAAATGTGCAAAAAAATCACAATTTTTTGAAAGGCCTATATTTTGTTCAGAGTTTTATCAAATTTTTTAATTTTGGTATTAAGGGATAAAGAAAAACATGTTTAAAAAATCTGTTCGACAGATTTTTGAAATACTTCGTAATTTTGAAGTTATAACGTAATTACTGTTTAATTGTGTTTTGACTTGAAACCATTTTGATATTTTTGTCAATTTAACAGAACATTCAAAGTCAAGCACCAACATGTCATCATAAATCTATGCAAACTATGGTTATAAATAACTTCTGTAACTTTTTGTCTGGAAATAAAACAACGAATCCGTTATAATTAATATTTCTTAATTATGGACTAATTTTAAAGGCACTAGTATTCTGTTAGCAATTTACAGCTATTGTATTTTCTACACCATTAGTTTCCCAATGGTTTAGCATGGCTCACAAAACCATTCATACACTCATTATACAAAATCATTAGTGTGTGTTTAAATTACTGGATCATTTAGTTGAAACATTCAATACATGCATCACTGATTGGCTTAATATTTGGCCTTGCCAGCAATATCCTACTTTTGACCAATACAAAACAAGCTTTCATGTTAAGGCTATCTCAGCTTCTAGTGAACCAATGACCTTGAAATTTTTGGCATATAAGGGGCTGCCCTTGGCTAATATATATTTTAAATATCAAACAGGTACTGCGTAATAGTAATATTATAGTCATTTAAAATTAGGAAAAATAAGGCCTGTTGCACTGTACTGTATATATCATTTGGCATTAGTCGATTTCTATATTAATCTAGACATGGACGAATAATCATATCGTTGAATAGAGACACATGTAGATTGTACCACTGACTGCTTTAAAAAGATGGGTTGCATTTGTATAATTTGCCCGAAGGCATGTTCAAGGCTGCCTCTTAAGTGGAACGTAAAGGAACTTATGACAACATCATTATATAAGTAAACATGGTGAACTCCAAGAACGTTATATTAGATAACTCAGATGTAAAAATAGCATGTAACTTAATAATATTTGAATGCGTGTAGAATTTGATTAACTTGTTAAAAGTATAAAGATACGCCAAGGAAACCTTATCCATTCTAATGCACATTATTGCTAGAGATAACCCATTTTTTCTAATACTAAAACCACTTACTTTAACTACATAAAAGCATACATTTCAGATATTCGAAGAAATGAAATTGGTAGTGAGATTAGCTTTAATGTAACCATAAATTGCATGTATCATGTAATGCAATCAATGTCACTTGAAGAAATTATTATATATAAATCTTGAAAAAAATATCTAAACTAAAAGTATAACTTTATCACCTTCTTTTAAAGTGCAGCATGATTTTAATTGATTTAATAAGTTCATCAAGACTAGTGAAATAACATTTTTGGGTAAAATAGGTGTTCAAATCACACATACTAGACGGTTCTGAATTTGGAACTTCACTTCAACGTGTTCCAGGAAAACAAAATTACAATATTTGCGTGTAAAGTTCTATTTTCGTGTAAAGTTCTTAGTTTTACCCGATAGTCAGAAAATATGTTTAGGTATCACTACAAAGTCTACGAAACGAAACGAATGTTTCTTTTACTTCAACTAGTTATCTAAGACAGAAATTGTAGTTCATCAAATATTTTGATGCGAAACTTTCTGATCCGATTTTAAGAATGTGTAAGTTCTCGACTTGATTGAAGTGCTATTATAAATATTGTCCTTAGGGACCGTTCGCAAACACTTGTCAGGGGGTCTGATTCAAAAAGGGGGGTCCTTGAATTTTTTCTCTCCAATAAGGGGGGAGGTGACCTTGAAAAAAATTACCACAATTATTCCGGTAAAAACCAAGTTTACATCTATGGGGCTGGTCATTAATTTTTGGCGCTAAAAGAGGGGGGCGGCTAAACAAATTTAGGTCGAAAAGGGGGGCGTCAAAAATTTTCAGGGATATATATTTTTTTTGCATCAGGCCCCAAACAAGTGTTTGTGAACATGGGTTCATCAAACTTAACAAATATGTACAAATTCATTATACTTTTCTTTCTATCTATGTAAAAAATAACATATTTGATGCATTAAAATGCAGATATGATAGATTTTCCGAGATGTGTAATATCATTCCATTCAGAAATATCATTACTGACCAATAATCATAGAATAATTTTGGATCAGACAAAAATATACCCAGATATTTGATAAGCCATGACACTGCTAATTAAAGATTACGCCATTGAATTGTCACCAATAACTAATGAAGTTAACGCTCAAAAGCTCAAATAATTTAAGAAATACATTTTTGTTTAAGTAGGAAATGATAACAAATCGTAGCTTGAGGAAACAATAAATAGCATAAGAAAAATTGTAAGCGATTTTTCAAATGTGAAAACAATCGAATCGCTCGTACACCGTGAAATTATGAGGTTTCGGCGAAAAAGGCGTAATTTTTTCGACGTCGTCTGTTGACGCCATTTTGACCTTCAAAATGCATTAACGGTTATCGACAATTTTGAAACGTTTTTGAGTATTATTTTATTATTTCCGGTATTTAATTTGAAATTTTGACAAACCGTTGCAAATCTATTGTTATTTAAATTCAACTTTCTCCCGGTCAAATTATTTTTCGCTTGGTGAAAAATAAATGAATTTGTGTTTAATTTCATCCCACAAAAGTACAATTCCAACCGAACTGTTATAAAGTTGCTAGGGAGTAATTTAGGAAAAGGTGGTTGAATTCGACACAGTTGACAAATATGCCAGGCAATATGTTGCCACATTGGGAAATATTGCCTGTTCAGGCAGTCGGACCGGACTGTTCACTGGTGTTATCATTATTCACCGTACTATCAGTATGAGAACTCGATCTATATAAAAATCAGACATATTTGCTAATGTTAAAAAATGTGGTGCTTTATTTCTTATTTCTAAACATTTTGTTTAAACGTGCACACATATGCAATAAATACTCATTTCGATTTTTGAAGTGGGCACAAAATATCCATCATCAGGTGTTTTGTCTTTATATACCAGTATGTCTCTTTTTCAAGGATTTGTAGTTGTGGCTGCCTGCCATTTATTATAGAACAGAAACACGTGATTGCCCATGTGATTCTACCGTTAGGGTGATTGCTGCAGGAAATTACCGTTATCTGAGCTTTTATCCGTTTACGTTGGGTTATTAGATTCCTACTATGTTTTCAAAGATGTATAAGATTACTGATTCGTCAATGCTATTTCCTGTATCGGCATATGGTATTATTTTCTTATAGCACGCTAGACTTGTTTGCATTGATTCAGTTCTTAAGAGACAAGTTCTTAAGAGACACTGTAAAAATAAAAATAAAACCAGGGCGAAATACAATCTTTTATAAGAAAGCATATTCAGCATGCATTAACCTGTGTTTCTTATCATTTTTGTAATTTCCTATATTCATTAAATTTGATATAATATAAATATACGAAAATTTCTCAACAATTTAGCATTGAGACAAGTTCTTAAGAGACACTGTAAAAATAAATTAAAACAATCACAACTATTACTTATAATTTCGTAACTTGATCCCAATGAGGTGACTAAGCTCAGCTTGACCACGTGTGAGATAATCAAGCTCCAGAATTGCTGTGAATAACTACAGTTGTAGTAAATACCTCAGAAATAGGTCAATCCTCTGTGTGGTATATATACTTGATCCTGTAAAACCTGTTTTCAACATATCTTGTTCCGTAATCTGCTGTTTTGCATGTCGTCCTGGATGGAGAGCTCGTTCATTACGTCCATTTAGCCACGGGCATAGTCTGAAGTAGTTATAGATGACTATTGTAAATCGGCTGTTTCTTGCGTGGGTTTTATTTCTAAAGTTTAATTCCTCATCAATAGTAGAGTACCCATGCCATGGCTTATGCCTTATGATGTTTCAAAACCCACGTGAGGTTATGTTCTCTAAAAATGTATTGACGATCATATGATTATCTGATTGCTTAGCAAAATCAGGCGTAATATTTTTAAGGCATTTCATTCTTACGCATTAGTAAAGAGTATGCAACGAGACTTTAAAGTGGATAAGAATATTTTCATGAGATGAAAAATAAAATGATCCATTTAAAGAGGCGAAGCCGAGTCAAATAATAATAATAACATACATTTATACCGCGCTTTTGCCTAGGGATACAAAGCGCAAAAAACATGAAAAATACACAACAATTAAAAAAGAATACAAGTGAACACTCGGGGAAAAGGTACTTTTTCAAATAAGATCTGAAAACATCAACACTAGTGGCATTCCTAATGAACAAAAGGCAATCGGTTCTACAACATTGAGCAACAACTGACAGGGCCCTTGAAATTAAAAATTTCATTATTTATCGAAAGAGAATATTCTTTCTATTGCCTTTTATATTTTGTTTTATGTATTAACTCATTTAAAGATTCTTGTCATTTGATTCCTTTTAAATCTTAGGCCTATCACCATGCCTATATTTTGAAGGTCTATTTATAATATATAGTCAACTATGCATTGACGAACTGGGTGTATTTTTTATTTTCCATTTGGACTGGTCGAGTGCAATGGAAAATAAAAATGCATTTTTGCCTATGATTAAATACAAAATTATGAAGGCCGCATTAACCAATCAAATGACAAGAATCTTTGTATGGGTTATACAATATCAGTTCTATTGGAAAATATTTTCTTGCGTGCATCGTTCTTTCATAATTCAAAGAATCAAAAAAAATAACAGACAGACAATTTGTAAAAGGGAACAAATCGAGGTAATACTTGCAATTTAGGTCAAAATTCTTAGCTGATATTTACTTGATCCAGGTTAACCTGTTTTTGACATATCTCCTTCCGTTATCTCCTGCATTGCATGCCGTCCATGTATGACGGACTCGCCAATTATGTCCTTTAAGCTAAAGGGGAGGTCTCAAGTGTTAGTATGAGGCAATGGGAAATCGGCTGATTCTTGCATATATTTGGTTTCTCATCTCAGCTATTAAAAAACATCTATAATAAATTTAACTACTAAATATAGGTTGGTTTACGCTAAATTTATATCAACAATGCAATTAACTGTGTTTCAGATTGTTTTCAACGCAAACAGCACCGCTTTATATTATAAAAAAAATAAAGAAAAGTGTTACAATCAGTATCAGTACATTCTAATATGACAATTCGATTAGTTATCTACTTTACATGCACATGCAAATTTGTCTCCATTTATTTCTTCGGTTTTTTGTTTTGCTTTTTTTTTTTCAGTAGCATGGGTAAGTACCAAAACCGTTCAATAGAGGAGGCCTGTATTAACTTTTTGCCAAATATGATCAGATAAAGAATTGGGAAACAACCTATTTTATGTACCCATTATGTACTCATTATTGTTATTTTTCTCTGCTATCAAGAAACTGTCTCTGTATATCCTTATTGTTCTGTTTTATAACATCTGCAACAGAAAACGATGAAAATTTAGAAGGTTATTTTATTTCTACTCTATTGGTATGTTTGTCTATTGTGAATTGTGCTCATATTAAACTTTAACTTATATATCAAATGATCACGATTCTAAAACAACACAATAATAATTCTACATTTTACATTTATCACTGAATCACCTGCTTTTTTATGCGAAGAGTTTATAGATGATCTCTTCTTTTTTATTTTATGCTAAAATGTATTTTTATTTTGCTGAAACACCCTAGGATGTGGCTTAAGAAAATCGACTGAACTGCATGTAACACGAGTAGCTTCTCGTCGGAATGTGCTTACTGTGCGAATCTTGCCTTCCAGTCCCTTCTTATTTGAAATTCATTGGGTGTACAAAGCCGACAAAAACAGCAAGTAGGGTAGGGGCCTCAAGAGGATTGGCGCCCAAATGATAATACATGCCTCTTGTTTTCAGCATGCGGTTGTTCTTACAAAATGTCATTCTAAAAGTGAAACGCCTATCATACATTTATGTATATATATCATTCCGTACATTTTATAAACTACCTATGACAAGCTACATGTTATGTAAGTAAATTTTTGAAGCAACGCGTGTATCTCTTAAGTTCACATTGCATGTCATTTTATCATTTCTATTTTAAGAACACTTTATATAGACTGTTTGAACTTAAATCAAACTTGCAACACATCGTATTTACAGAAAATTACGATACTGTGTTTGGGTTTTTCATTAATATACCAAAATTTAGAAAACAAATAATGGTAATAATAAATTATACGGCATACGGCTTGAAAAATTGCAAGAGAAGCAAATGGAAGTTATATTAAGTATAAAGTTTTTGAAGTAACACACTCGTAAGTGAACATCGTTGCTAGGCACTTTTGGTTTGTTTGTTCATTTGATATGTACTTTTGTTTTGTTTGTTTGTTTCATCTTTTCTAATCTTTTTTGTTTTATGTGAACTAGGTCCTATAATTTTCTTTTTAGTATATACATGTACATCTATGTATGATTTTGAAAGTTTAAAA
>JXSR01S066667.1:47396-60485 GCA_000969725.1 Ophiothrix spiculata | reverse complement strand
AATGGTTATGAATTAGCCTTGTCTCATCACCCATTGACCTTTTTCCCATGCACACGAAAACGTCACTGTTAATTTCAAAACAAGGTAATTTAATAGAATTCTAATAAGATGACGTCAAGCAGTCCGATTATAAATGCTTACTGAGGTAAATATTCCAAAAATTGCTTACCCTATGACATTTTTATCGTCCATTATTTATGTTATCACGATCCGAAACGAAATTGCATGTATGGAATGTAAATGTTGAAATATCAAGCTTTTATAGGTTATACAACTCAATGCATGTCATTTACTATTACACCATGTCGCTCCAAATATTCAAAGAATTATTCAGAAAACAGAAACTCAAGGTATAAAGATACTAGTCTTCCCCGTCCCGGATAACAGACAAAAGAGGCCTCTAGACAGGCCCCCTTTATACATCTATACATAATACTTACGAGATATATACTCATGTGCCAATATGAGAGGTTGGTGTGATAAATGAATAATTGCGAGCTAACATAATAAAGACAGTCAGCTTATGCTCCCCAATATAAGTGATACTCAGGGACCAATTATTTATTATATTATTTTGTATTGGCTTTAACTGAAAAGTTCCTTTCTTAACGTTTTTAATTACGATGAAATATTTTCCAGCAGCAGTGTACGTTATCATTCATATATAACACAAGGAATTACCTTCAGCCAGCTGTTAAAACTAAATCAACAATACCATCAATGCAAGAAGTTCACCTATTAGAATTCTCAATCGGATCAAATCTGAAGGACATTAATTCATACGGGATCAAATGGATTTAAATGTCGCTAAGTCGTGCAACGTTCAAATCTGTCTCACGATTCAGGGTGTTATTGTAGATCAATACAACTAAGTTCAAGGACCCAGACTTTCACCTGCTTTGCGTGGGCAGTAGAGGTAATAGCAGTAAAAAAAGGTTATACTTTCAAACTGAGCAATCCTGAAATAAGCTATTTTTGCAAGGTGACATGACGTATTGTGTGTAAATGCATTTATTTCGTTAAAGACACTTACAATATTTGTTCCAGGTCGTAATTTTGTACAGTTATTACGCAAACATTAAAAAGAAGGCAAAACTTAATTTGGACCCTTACAAAATGGGTAATGTGATCATTAATTTGCTCAAGTCGCGAAACAAGAAAAATAACTAGACATGACTGCTGCCTCGAAAGTATGGACTCTATGTCCCAACCATAAGAAAAAATGCCAAATCGACCATTTGCACCATACATAGGTACTGAGTGCATTTTGAACTAAGTGAAAACAATGGTTTAATGCCCTACAATTGCTGATTATGTAGTATGATTCCAGAAACTTTCGGATCACCTGCTTCGAAGCCAATGGATGATAAATGATGATGATAAAAATTTATGTACGTTGGATACACCAATGCTATACAGAAGTCCTAAAACTTGTAACAATGATTATTACTATCCATATTTCATTTACCAAAATAATCAAGATAGGGCCATTCCAAGTGTTCAAGTCACTTCGCTTATTACATATACTTTCTGGGAAAATCTGATCGATTAGTATAGTGTTAGGCAATTAGTATGTATTACTCCGCCGATCATATGTCATGAACCAGGCATAATCCACTTCCGATTTTACCTCTTACATGCAAGGGATGAAATCAAGCCGAACGTAATAGCGTAATGAATACGTGACATGTCATAAAGGTGATGACTAACTTGAAGGTATTTTGTTCCTGCTTAAAGAGGAAACATATGACCCTGAACCATTAAAGAGTGCTGATATCGGCGATGTATGTGATGCAAGTAACTATTGATCACTTGAATATGATCAAAACGAACGATATTTCAAACAGAGAAAAGAGTAAAGATGCTCCCTTTAAGGTCAACGTTTTGCTAATGAAAATCAGCTCACCCTCTTTATGGTTTTACATACCAAAGACTTTTTGATCTTATACACTTAGCCTGTTCAAGTTTGTCGTAAGTTATCTCATTAAAGGACAAAGGATTTTGTTAACTAAATCGTTAATGACAAAAGAAGTATCGAATTAATTTTACCACACAAAAGAGACCTGTCAATCAAAGTATAGGATAGGCTATTGTCTTCGACGAAAAGCATAACGCTTAGAGTTTTTTAGTTGTGCTTTTTATCGTGTAAACACAAAAGGATTGTTAAGGATTGCAATTTCTCAAGTGGGGATTATCTATACTTATTGACTCCAGTGAATAGAATAAGTAATGGGTTAACAAAATATTTTACTACGGATTACAAAATGCATTGTTATGCACGGACAGAACATTTGAACTAGCTAACTGAATACTTATTATTTTTTATTTAGCTGACCTTCTAATAATTAAAATTACAGTCTTCTCTTTCCTCCAATAGCACACTTCAAATTAATCAATGTTATCAGTGTAGAGAGTAAACGCATCTCATGTTTGTAGTAGCTCTGATTATAATTGTCAATATTAAAAATGTTTTCAGCTTCAAAGACATTTTTCAATTCGGATTGTATAAAGTATATTTTTGTATTTTATCCCCCGAACAAAAATCAATGATAATACGATGAGACTTTTTATTTATTTGTATCTGCTTCAGAACAAAATAACGTTACATTGCTTATTGCATTGAGTATTTTATTGCTTCTGTGTCTTGCGAAACAACTGCTTCTCAGTCGAACAGATTACAATCAAATGAAATTATTAAAATACAATCTTCTGACGTGCCTTCCGAATGCAATAAAGCACTCTCTTGTTAATATAAAATGAAGTATTAAGTGCAGTCCTTTATAGATGCTCGTAAATAATTTGAAATGCCTTTAAGCAGTGACATTGTAAATGAAGTTAAGATTAGTGATAGAGACTTCACATAAATCATGTAGTGGAATATTCTAAATCAGATTTTTCTGAATTGTGATTTGAATAAACGCGGCTATCAATAAAATATTTATAAAGTGTATTTTCTATTCGTTGCAATGTATTTTGAACTTAATCGCGTATATTAATATTAAAGGACAGATAAAAGTGTATTAAAAGAACCCAGTCCAATTTGGTTAACATTTTGTTTTCAAACTTTTTGAAATTTTGGTACCAAAACGTTCTCATATTTGTCTCATTACCCATGTAAAATTTTACCTAAGCAATGTGAAATGTTCCGTGTTGGAGATATCAGTGAAAATGTGTCTAATTATGGTAACCAGAAATATTATCGGTAAGTAAAGTATAGGCAACTGTAAAATACAAAATTGCCCATAAAATTAAAACTAATGGGCCGATTTAACTGAAATTTGAAACTGAAACATATTTGGGGTTGTCTTTCATATGGCTTTGAAATTTTAATTTCGGAAAATCGGACCAATGTAAGTTTAAATTGTCTGTTTTGTCACATTCATTTTTCACAGCGATGATGAGCCTCAGTAAGGTGTGATTACTAGCAGTAGTATGTGTAAAGACCCGACTGTAAATCAGTGATTGATCTTGCATACAGAGAAACTCAAATGAGAGGTTATACTTGAATAACATTTGACATTTGCAGATGTTGATAAAATGAGATGGAAAAATACTTATATGCTTTGCAGCAATCGGCGACAATCCGTTAAGAAGGGTGGTAAACACCCCCCCCCCCCTGAGGTGGGTGGACGAGGGTTAAAGAAAAAATTATTTCTCTCTCATAAAGGAAGAAGTAAATGATCCTCTTGTTATGTATCTGAATGTCTGCCTTGTTCCAAATGCAGAACGACTTCAATTGATTTAATGTTCAATTTAAATATTTCATTAGAGAGATAATTTGGATTACATGTATTATTTAACCCGTTCTTTATAGTCCGAGCTGAATATCGGGAATCATAGGAGGTAGTCTACTTTTAATTGCCAAATATCTGAATATGGTTAAAAAGTTGCCAATTGGCGATGTTCTTGCCATAAATGTGTGATATCAGAAAAAGTTGCCAATTGGCAACTTTTATGAGAATATTTTGGCAGACAAACAAACAGGATTTTGATCAAAGTTGCCAATTGGCAACTTTTGTGACAAAAGTAACAATTTAATCAGCCAAAATGTGTTTATTTGAAAAAAGTTGCCAATCTTTTGGCAACTCCAAAAGTCGCCACTTGGCAAATTTGTGTGCAAATTTGGCCAGACAAAAAAAGGGATTTTGCTATTTAATATAATTTGAAAATATTTAATACACTGTTGTACAATAATTTACCTTTTCACTGGTGTTATCATTATTCACCGTACTCGATCTATATAAAAATCAGACAAATTTGATAATAAATTAAAAAGAGTGGTGCTTTATTTCTTATTTCTAAACAAACAAACGTGCACACTTATGCAATTAATACTCATTTTTTGAAGTGCGCACAGAATTACCATCATCAGGTGTTTTGTCTCTTATATACCGGTATGTCTCTTTTTCATGGATTTATAGACGTGGCTGCCTGCCGTTTTATTATAGAACAGAAACACGTGATTGCCCATGTGATTCTACCGTTTGGGTGATTGCTGCGAGAAATTACCGTTATCTGAGCTTTTATCCGTTTACGGTGGGTTATTAGATTCCTACTATGTTTTCAAAGATGTATAAGATTACTGATTCGTCAATGCTATTTCCTGTATCGGCATATGGTATTATTTTCTTATAGCACGCTAGACTTGTTTGCATTGATTCAGTTCTTAAGAGACACTGTAAAAATAGAAATAAAACCAGGGCGAAATACAATCTTTTATAAGAAAGCATATTCACCAAGCATAAACCTGTGTTTCTTATCATTTTTGTAATTTCCTAAAATTTGATATAATATAAATATACGAAAATCTCTCAACAATTTAGCATTCAGATTAGGACTACTATTTGTATATACGGTATATATTATGTAAATAAATAAGAATAAAACAATCACAACTACTACTTATAATTATAAGCTCAGCTTGACCACGTGTGAGATAATCAAGCTCCAAAATTGTTGTGAATAAATACAATAATTGAAGTAAAACCACAGAAATAGGTCAATCCTCTGTGTGGTATATAATACTTGATCCTGTAAAACCTGTTTTCAACATATCTTGTTCCGTCCTCTGCTGTTTTGCATGTCGTCCGTGGATGGAGAGCTCGTTCATTACGTCCATTTAGCCACGGGCATAGTCTGAAGTAGTTATAGATGACTATTGTAAATCGGCTGTTTCTTGCGTGGGTTTTATTTCTTAAGTTTAATTCCTCATCAATAGTAGAGTACCCATGCCATGGCTTATGCCTTATGATGTCTCAAAACCCACGTGACGAAACCGAATTGTTAGGTTCTCTAAAAATGTATTAACGATCATATGATTATCTGATTGCTTAGCAAAATCAGGCATGTGTATATATGTATGTGAATAGGTGAAACCGACTATGCACTTTGCATGATTTTAAAGTTATACCGTAGCACCCGATATAATTCTTAAATCTCAAAATATTCGAAAAAAGTTTAGGGATGGATTTACAGCTTATCAAATACCCCTAAACCACTATTTTACAAATAATGAATGTTATGAGTGCAATGGTAAGAATATTGTCATGAGATGAAAAATGAAATGTTCCATTCAAATAGGCGAAGGTCAAATTGAACATTTCATTATTTATCGAAAGAAAATATTTTTTCTATTGCCTTTTATATTTTGTTT
This sequence comes from Ophiothrix spiculata, assembly GCA_000969725.1. NCBI lineage: Eukaryota > Metazoa > Echinodermata > Ophiuroidea > Amphilepidida > Ophiotrichidae > Ophiothrix > Ophiothrix spiculata. The sequence continues at coordinate 54,832 of JXSR01S066667.1, read as the reverse complement.
TGTATATTAACTCATTTAAAGATTCTTATCATTTGATTCCTTTTACATCTAAGGCCTATCACCATGCCTATATTTTGAAGGTCTATTCATAATATATAGTCAACTATGCATTGACGAACGGAGTGCATTTTTAATTTTCCATTTGCACTGGTCGAGTGCAATGGAAAATAAAAAATGCATTTTTGCCTATGATTAAATACAACATTATGAAGGCCACATAACCAATCAAAGACAACTTTGTAAGGGTTTTACAATATCATTTCAATTGGAAGATATTTTCCTGCGTGCATTGTCCTTTCATAATACAAAGAATCAAAAAATTAACAGACAGGTAATTTATAAAAGGGAACAAATCGAGGTAATACTTACAATCTAGGTCAAAATTCTTAGCTGATATTTACTTGATCCATGCTAACCTGTTTTTGACATATCTCCTTGCGTTATCTCCTGCATTGCATGTCGTCCATGGATGACGGACTCGTCTATTATGTCTTTTTAGCTATAGGCGAGGTCGCAAGTGTTAGTATGAGGAAATGGGAAATCGGCTGCGATTCTTGCATATGTTTGGTTTCTCATCTCAGCTATTAAAAAACATCTATAATAAATTTAACTACTAAATATAGGTTGGTTTACGCTAAATTTATATCAACAATACAATTCGTTATGTTTCCAATTATTTTCACCGGAAACAGCACCGCTTTATAATATAAACAAATTAAAGAAAAGTGTTACAATCAGTATCAGTACATTCTAATAGGACGATTCGATTAGTTATCTACTTTACATGCACATGCAAATTTGTCTCCATTTATTTCTTCGGGTTTTTCAAACCTTTCAATAGAGGAGGCCTGTTTGATTAGCTTAGTGCCAAATATGATTATAAGAATTGGGAATCAACTTATTTTATGTACCCATTATGTAGGGAAGGGTGGGGTGGGTTGGCCCCCCTTTTGTTTGAACGCCCTTGTATTGGAGAGTTTAAGGTCTAGAAGATTTTCCTGTTAACAAAAGATAGATATGTACCCAAGCTATGTTTTATGTGAATACTAAGACTCTGCGGCTTATCGTATTTAAATAATTAAAAAAATAAAAAATGTTGTCAATAGGGCCAACTTACGCCGCATGCGGGGTATTAAAGTTGGCCCACCCAGTGGGGTGAGTTGGCCCCATTTACAAAAAAAGAGTCGTACTCATTTTACCGTGACACATTTCATACATTATGTTTTTAAGTGAAGCACGGGAATGTTCTGCATACATAAATGTCCTTTTGAGATGAAATGCCATAATAAATTAATACAATATCGATCTTTTAAAAAGATACGTTGTGACCTACAGTGTTATCTGCATGCAATATATGCAATATAGGCCTACCAGTGTCATTTAAGACTCCTTGCGTCTTGTTATACGCATCTATTTACTTGTTTAGAATTAAAATCGTGTTAAAACGTCATAAATGTTATTGTGCTAGAGTCTGAGTAGGTTATCATACCATCTTGGGCAAATTCGCCATAGGGCCAACTTACCCCATGTGGTAGGCAACTCACCCCGTAGTCCCAGTTTTGACTTAACCTCATGGTATACCAACAAAACAAAGGATAAAGTGGATTTGATCCCATGACATGTTGGACATGTACCATAGCTCGTAATCAATAATAATAACTTGGACCAGCGAAGTAATATCTTGACACTAGTACAAAAATACGTTTGCTTAAAAAGTTTACTTAGGTAACTCAAAAACTCGTTTTACTGATAACAACTCACACAAAGAGATGAGCTGGGTTCTGGTAAATTTTATGGTATATTTGATGCATTATATGACCAAAAATCACCAGTAACATAAATCTTTCTAGGTCACGTGAGCAGAAACTCGTGGTGGGCCAACCCACCCCGAGGGCCAACCCACCCCACCTTCCCCTACTCATTATTTTTTTATTTTTCTCTGCTATCAAGAAACTGCCTCTGTATATCCTTATTGTTCTGTTTTACAACAGAAAACGATGAAAATTTAGAAGGTTATTGTATTTCTACTCTATTGGTATGTTTGTCTATTGCTGAATTATACCCATATTAAACTTTAACTTATATATCAAATTGTCACGATTCTAAAACAAAACAAAAATAATTCTACCTTTTACATTTATCACTGAATCACCTGCTTTTTTTATGCGAAGAGTTTATAGACGATCTCTTCTTATTTTATTTTATGCTAAAATGTTTTATTTTTCCTGAAACACCCTAGGATATGGCTTAAGAAAATCGACTGAACTGTGTGTAACACGAGTAGCTTCTCATCGGAATGTGCTTACTGTGCGAATCTTGCCTTCCAGTCCCTTCTTATTTGAAATTCATTGGGTGTACAAAGCCGACGAAAACAGCAAGTAGGGTAGGGGCCTCAAGAGGATTGGCGCCCAAATAATAATACATGCCTCTTGTTTTCAACATGCGGTTGTTCTTACAAAATGTCGCTCTGAAAGTGAAACGCCTATCATACATTTATGTATATATATCATTCCGTACATTTTATAAACTACCTATGACAGGCTACATGATATGTAAGTAAATCTTTGAAGCAACGCGTGTATCTCTTAAGTTCACATAGCATGTCATGTTATCATTTCTATTTTAAGGACACTTTATATTATAAGACTGTTTGAACTTAAATCAAACTTGCAACACATTGTATTTACAGCAAATTACGATACCGTGTTTGGGTACACACAAAACTTTTGAAGAATCACTTGACCCATTTAGATGTGTTTTCCATGAATCATATGCAATATGACCCAAAACTGAATCAAACGAGTCATTAAAGACTTAAATAAAATCTGAACAATGAGTCAAATTACTTATGAGCGCACATGGCTCATTTTCACAAGATGTTAATTGACTCACAAGACGCCAAAGATGAGTCAAGGTCAACTTTTGACACATTTGATCATTCAAGCTGAGTCTTCTTTCAATGCCATATTGACTCATTTGTTGGAGAATTTTGAGTCAATAACGACTTTTGACTCATTTACATAAATTACTGAGTCAAATACGACATTTGAAAACGAGGCTGTGGGTCGGCCAATTTCTTGAACATGCATGGTCGGTGACGAGTGGTTGATTACACACAATTGTCATTTCTGTGAGCACTTTTTTGGCATTTAACACTGTCAGAGTTAATATGTGGAACTTCTCAAGCTACAAGTATAAATTACTGCATTAAGCAGTGCTTTTATATGGAGTTAAATTATAATATTTGACCATTTAGTCCATTGTTGTTTTACTGCAGAAAGCTTAGCCTATGCTTAACCTCTTGGACTCGGAATTTGACTCGGAATTAGTGTCTACTATATTGATGATGGGCAATATTGTGTCTACAGTCACCAACACCTTTCGGATATCATCCTCCACTCACTTATCGGACAAATTTTCCACTAAACCAGACAAAAGGCAAATTCATTTAAAATCTGAAAATGAGTCGGCTGACTCATCAGCATGAGTCTCCAGATTGTCCGTCAGATGAAACATTTCGTGAATTTAATGAGTCATGTAAACGAGTCATTTCTCCAATGACTCATTTAATGGGTCATTTGACTCATTTTTTTGACTCGTTTAGGTCACGAAACGTTTCATCTGACGGACAAACTGGAGACTCATTTTAGTGCATCACAGTGACTCATCAAAAGTTTTGTGTGTAATATATACACGTTTTTCATTAATATACTAAAATTTAGAAAACAAAAATGGTATTATTAAATTATACAGAATACGGCTTCAAAAATTGCAAGACATTATAAAAAGAAGCAAATGGAAGTTATATTAAGTTTAAAGTTTTTGCAATAAGACACTCGTAAGTGAACATCGTTGCTAGGCACTTTTGGTTTGTTTGTTCATTTGATGTGTACTTTTGTTTTGTTTGTTTGTTTTTTGTAATTCAATATAATTCGTCTTTATTTGATGTGTTTAGAATGTTTATATGTCTAAATTGAAAATTTGAACAAAAAAGTGTAAATACATGTGTTGAACAAAACTAGCAGTGATATATTGTTTTCATTGCATACGGTACCAGCCTACTACGATCCAAAACTATTCTCAGATACAGCTGTGCACACTAATAATAGATTCAAAACAAAACATAATAGTTAATCAATTAATGTTTATGAATTAGCATTGTCTCATAACCCATTGACCTTTTCCCATGCACACGAAAACGTCACTGTTAATTTCAAAACAATGTCATTTAATATAATTCTAATAAGATGACGTCAAACAGTCCGATAATAACTGCTTACTGAGGTAAATATTCCGAAAATTGCTTACTCTGCGAAAACGTTATCGTCCATTATTTATTTTACGATCCGAAACACAATTTCATGTTTGGAAAGTAAATGTTGAAATATCAAGTTTTTATAGGTTATACACCTCAATTCATATTGTTTACTAAATAACACCATGTCGCTCCAAATATTCAAAGAATTATTCAGAAAACAGAAACTCAAGATATGAAGACACTAGTCTTCCCCGTCCCGGATAACAGACAAAAAGAGGCTTCCAGGCTGTAGGCACCCTCAAAAATATATACATAATACTTACGAGATATATACTTATATGCAAATATGAGAAGTTGGTGTGATAAATGACCGTACTAATTGCGTGCTAATATATGAAGACAGTCAGCTTACACTCCCCAGTATTAGTGATACTCAGAGACCAATAACAACCATTAATCCATTCATGAAAAGTAACGTTCATAGATTATGCAGAAGGACTCAGCCAATTAGCACCAAGTAGGTGACCGCATTTCATATAAATACATCAATTTTCAATATTTGATCAGTCAATGAACTTAGTATTGGCTTTAACTTGACCTTGGCCTCGAGGAGTCCTTAAGGACATTTTTTGAAGTCCTTGGTCCTCGGACATGAAGGCCTTGGCCTCGGACATGAAGTCCTTGGCCTCGAACCTCTAAGTCCTTGGTCCTCGGTGCCGAGGACTGCCGAGGACAGGCAAAATTGCTTGTTTTTATTGAAAAATATTACTTTGAAATTAAAAAAAAAATGATCTTTAGGTGAAACTTTGCAAAGAAGATATTCACAACATCCTTGAATGCATTATAACAATAATCAAATGTCAGAGGGGTAATCTGTTGCCATGTCCAGGGGTACTAAAAATGTCTTGGTAAGTAGGCCTATTGCCGCACGCGATATCCAACATAGAGTCTTGCGTAACTGATTTTTGGTCAAAAATAGGGTCAATGGCACTGATTTTTTTTCCAAATTGTGTCTCAGGAACTGTTTTTTCCCATAAAAAACGACTAATAGAGCTAAACATTTTTCAAAATTTGGTTGAAAACTTTATTAAACACAAATTTGAGTTCTTTCCTTGAAAATTGAAGGAAAATCGGAGTCTTTGGAACTGAAGTATTCTTGGAATTAGCATCTTGAGCGTGGCACATAACCGTACCATCCATCATTGTAAGTGACCCCGGGTTGCCATCTTCCCCTACAATATTGGGTGTATATCTCAACTAAACTTGCACACCTCATCACCAACCTCCAGGTGAGGCCAAAGGGGTCCAGTCAAAGTCATCCAAGGTCAAAAGGTCATTTACAAAGTTAAACCCGAAAAAATGTTCAAAAGGTCATCCATCTCATTCTAGGTAATTTCAAAGTCAATGCCATAACTCAAGAACCCTTTACCTCACATGGACCAAACCTTGACCATGAATAGCCATTTGATTAAGGTAAAAAATTTATTGGCCAAAGTCATATGGTCATTTTAAAGGTGAAACCTACAAATTTCAAAAAGTTCATCCATGTCATTGAGATCATTTCATGGTCACTGCTGAAATTCATTAACCCTTAACCCCACATTGACCAAACTTAAACCATGAATATCCCTATTATACTCAAGGTCAAGTCATGGTAAAAATGTCATTTTATGTCAAATACCAAGATGGAGCATGAGTGTGTTTTAGTGCGGGTATTAGTTGCATTGTTAAAGTCCTTGGTCCTCGGCCTTGGCCTCGGAGACACAAGTCCTTGGCCTCGGACAACTAGTCCTTGGCCACGGATACCAAGTCCTTGGCCTTGGCCTTGGCCTCGGACACCAAGTCCTTGGCCTTGGCCTCGGACACCAGGTCCTCGACTACAACACTGAAAAAAAGGGTTCTACTTTGGAACTGTGCAATCCTGATATAAGCTATTTTTTAAGGTGACATCACGTATTTTGTGTAAATGCATTTATTTCGTTAAAGACACTTACAATATTTGTTCCAGGTCGTACTTTTGTACAGTTATTACGCAAAAATTATAAAGAAGGCAAAACTTGATTTATACCCTTGCAAAATGGGTAATGTGATTATTAATGTGCTCAAGTTGCGAAACAAGAAACTAGACATGACTGCTGTCTAGAATGTATGGACTCTATGTCCCAACCATAAGAAAAATGCCAAATCGACCATTTGCACCATACCTCCTTAAACATAGGTACTGAGTGTATTGTGAACTAAGGGAAACCAATGGTTTATTGCCCTACAATTGCCGATTATGTAGTGTGAGTGCAGAAACTTTGGGATCACCTGCTTTGAAGCCAATGGATGATAAATGATGATGATAAAAATTGATGTACGTTGGCCACACCAATACTATACAGAAGTCCTACAAACCTGTAACAATGATTATTAGTATCCAAATTTAATTTACAAAAATATCAAGATAGGACCAAGTGTTTAAAGTCACCTCGCGTATTACATATGTGATGACTCATCCGAAAAGGGGGACTTTGCAACAGAACATTTTTCGAGAAACTGGTGAAAATAGGCAGCAAAAAAATAAAAACATAATAAGAATTTCCAGCAGACTTTCTGTTGTAAAATGTGATTGCCTTGATCAATTTCAACAAATAATGTGTCATTTTTAAGTTTAGAAAATGTTATAACAGATGAAATGAAAAAATAAAAATTGACATTATCTGCAAAGTCCCCCCTTTCGGAGTGAGCCATCAAATATACTTTCTGGGAAAATCCGATCGATTAGTATAGTGTTAGGCAATTAGCATGTATTACTGCGCTGATCATATGTCGTGAACCAGGCATAATCTACTTCCGATTTTACCTCTTACATGCAAGGGATGAAATCAAGCCGAACGTAATAGCGTAATGAATACGTGACATGTCATAAAGGTGATGACTAACTTGAAGGTATTTTGTTCCTGATTAAAGAGGAAACATATGACCCTGAACCATTAAAGAGTGCTGATATCGGCGATGTATGTGATGCAAGTAACTATTGATCACTTGGATATGATCAAAACGATCGATATTTCAAACAGAGAAAAGAGTAAAGATGCTCCTTTTAAGGTCAACGTTTTGCTAATGAAAATCAGCTCACCCTCTTTATGGTTTTACATACCAAAGACTTTTTGATCTTATACACTTAGCCTGTTCA
>JXSR01S066667.1:24229-46676 GCA_000969725.1 Ophiothrix spiculata | reverse complement strand
TTAGTGATAGAGACTTCACATAAATCATGTAGTGGAATATTCTAAATCAGATTTTTCTGAATTGTGATTTGAATAAACGCGGCTATCAATAAAATTTTTATAAAGTGTATTTTCTATTCGTGTCAAATTTATTTTGATTGGTGATCGGCCTAGTAAACAGTTATATAGATATACAAACTCTTTTTTTCAATTGCAGCATTTGTATCTTATTTCTAATTATCAACGTTATCTAAATCAATCACGTAACAACATATTGGGCATCGACATGTTTTCAATAAAAAAATAACATTACATAATTTGAAATTTAAAGAGCATAGTAAAAAGAGTTTTTAAATAAATTTCAATTTATAGTATAATTTAGCATTTTAATCAGGTATTTATGAATTTAATCGCGTATTAACATTAAAGGACAGATAAAAGTGTATTAAACGAACCCAGTCCAATTTGGTTTACATTTTGTTTCAAACAAACAAAAAGTTCTTTTTTTTTTTCATTACCCATGTAATTTTCCCTCAGAAATGTGAAATGTTCCGTTTTGGAGATATCAGTGAAAATGTGTCTAATTATGGTTCAAATTCACAATTTACACACAAGTTTGCAGTTTAAACAGGTAAAGAATTAATGTTACCCCCTGAACATAAATCGATGATAATACGATGAGACTTACTATTTATTTGTATCTGCTTCAAAACAAAATAACGTTACATTGCTTATTGCATTGAGTATTTTATTGCTTCTGTGTCTTGCAACACAACTGCTTCTCATTCGAACAGATTACAATCAAATGAAATTATTAAAATACAATCTTCTAACGTGCCTTCCGAATGCAATAAAGCACTCTCTTGTTAATATAAAATGAAGTATTAAGTGCAGTCCTTTATAGATGCTCGTAAATAATTTGAAATGCCTTTAAGCAGTGACATTGTAAATGAAGTTGAGATTAGTGATAGAGACTTCACATAAATCATGTAGTGGAATATTCTAAATCAGATTTTTCTGAATTGTGATTTGAATAAACGCGGCTATCAATAAAATATTTATAAAGTGTATTTTCTATTCGTGACAAATTTATTTTGATTGGTGATTGGCCTAGTGAACATATACAGATATACAAACTCTTTTTTATCAATTGCAGCATTTGTATCTTATTTCTAATTATCAACGTTATTTATATAAATCAATCACGTAACATCATATTGGGCATCGACATGTTTTCAATAAAAAAAAATAATATTACGTAATTTAAAATATAAAAGAACCCAGTCCAATTTGGTTAACATTTTGTTTTCAAACTTTTTGAAATTTTGGTACCAAAACGTTCTCATATTTGTCTCATTACCCATGTATATTAATATTAAAGGACAGATAAAAGTGTTTTAAAAGAACCCAGTCTAATTTGTTTTTGTTTCTTAAACTTTTTGAAATTTTGGTACCAAAACGTTCTCATATTTGTCTCATTACCCATGTAAAATTTTAACTAAGAAATGTGAAATGTTCCGTTTTGGAGATATCAGTGAAAATGTGTCTAATTATGGTAACCAGAACTATTATCTGTACAGTAAAGTATAGGCAACTGTCAAGTACAAAATTGCCCATAAAATTAAAACGACTGGGCCGATTTAACTGAAATTTGAAACTGAAACATCTTTGGGGTGGTCTTTCATATGGCGTTGAAATTTTAATTTCGGAAAATGTAACCTTAAATTGTCTGTTTTGTCACCTTCATTTTGAATGTTTGCCGGGAGCAGTGATACCAATATGACAAAATTCGATCCTGTTTATGTCGGATCTATATTAATTCAAAAGTATCTTGGTTCATGTTAGTGAATTAGGAATATCAACAATAATATAACAATAATACGTAACTTGGATGACTTTGCATTTACATTGTTATTTTAAACAAAATCTAGTTTGACTGATTTCACAGCGATGATGAGCTTTAGTAAGGTGTGATTATTAGCAGTTGTATATGTAAAGACCGACAGTAAATCAGTGATTGATCTTGCATACAGAGAAACTCAAATGAGAGGTTACTGGGATAACATTTGACATTTTCAGATGTTGGTAAAAAGAGATTGAAAAATACTTACACTGCCGCTCTAAAGTATTTCCGCACAAAACCTTTATTCAGCCATATCTCAAAAGGCGTTTATCCGATTTTCACAATTTTTTGATAGAGTCTATATTGTATAATTATCGAAGTAACTATTCCGGAATTTCATTCATTGCATTTGAAAAATGTGGCATATAATGGATTTAGGTATTCAAACATGCTACAGAGTTGTTCATCGCTAATCAACAACGATGCATCCATGCGTCTGCGTATTTTTTTTTTCGCGCGAGGGTGGCTTTAGCCACCCGAGTGTGATAAAAATACGCCGACGCATCGGATGCAGAGTTGTTGATTAGCGATGAACAACTCTGTAGCATGTTTGAATACCTTTCAACAACGAAAATCTTCCTGAAAACGTATAATTAAATTAAATGTTTTCAATTTAACAGATACTCATCTCAATAAAAAAAATACTTTGAAGAATCTGAAACAAAATGCTAGTTTTTAAATGATTGTTGCTTTGTCGTTTTTAACTGTTCCCAAGCGCCAGTCCTTGCACGTACTCAAATTCCCGACGCGCGATGAACAGGGCGCCGATTTATGTGCACTGCGTAAACGCACCTCCGTGTACGCTGTACCGTGCGTGACGCGCTTATTTGAATATCAACTGTGGATTCATCACTAATCAACAACGGCGCGCTCCTGTATAAGAAGATACGGTGAGTTGTTGAAAGACCTATTACTACTTTCGTCTGAACATAAGAAAATGAGTTTATATACATTTCTGCGCATTTGTTTTAGAACTTACAACCTGAAAATATTCTATCCTCTTACAAGGTAATAATGAGTTTACTGAGATCTGTACTTGTGGTGTATTTGTATATGGTCCATAAAATTAGTCCCTTTTATAGCAATGGAAGATCAAATATTAAAAGAAACATCGATATGTTCATATTGAATAGATAAGTTACCTATACTAGTATGAATCTTTGATAATTCTAGATCGTTAAATATAAAAAAAAAAAGAGTTTTTTGAATGTTTTTAATTGTGTGGAAATACTTTAGAGCGGGAGTGAATATGTTTTAACCCCCTAACCCCCTCCCCCTCCGTTAAGGAGGTTGGTCCCCCCCCCCCCCATCCGCTTAGGTAGGGGAAGGTAGAAGTAAGTGATCTCCTTGTTATTTATCTGAATGTCTACCTCATTCCAAATGCAGAACGACTTCATTTGATTTAATGTTCAGTTTAAATATTTCATTAGAGAGACTATTTGGATTACATGTATTATTTAACCAGTTCTTTATAGTCCAAGCTGAATATCGGGAATCATCTGGGTAGTCTACTTTTAATTTAAGTGAGCCATTGCATTAATTAAAAAAGTGTTGTAACCGCTAAGAATATCTGTTGGTACTAATCTATAAATTATCAAATAAACAATGTTTTTTTTGTGTGTGTGTGTTTTTAAGTATTTTTTTATTAAAAGAAGTTAATATAATATCAACATAGCTTTAAAAGTGTATACATTTCTTTTAATATAGATATCAAGCGTTTCCTATCGTTTAAGGTAGACCACGATTTTAAATCATGAAAGTCTGCCAGGCCAATCATAAATTTGACCATAAAAGAGAACAGGAGAGCCGCAGCGTGCTCATCGCTACTGCTTCCTCGCATTTTATCTCACCAATTGCTAAATTCATATCAGTCCTTTAGCATATAAATTGTACTTCAATTTTTGTAATGTCTTGGCGATGTCTTGACAATGTCTTTTCGATATTTGTTTTACATTGTCAGTCCGACATTATGAAAGCGTCAGCGTTATATCCTCGACGCATTCGCAAAGAGACCAACCTTGGTAAGAAACAAAATTTATCAAGTAGAATACAGAACAACATGTTTTCGTGTGGTAAAATTTCACTCGCTAAAGAGTGTTTCCGATGAATTATTCAGACCAAAAAAGAGTTGGCATTTTATTTAGAGTGATTTTCCACTCAAATGCGTATTGTGCCGAATTATCTCCTTAAAATGCAAATTTATTCTTGTTTATTTAGAGAGTAGTAGTGGGGCATGCCTGTTACGAGTTAAATGAACTAGACTAGATTCCACTTAGAATGAAAATGTTATGGAAATATCATAAATAAAGGTTTAAGAAATAAAACAAATAAAAAAAATCTACACAGAAATGAATCGAATTGAAAGAGAATAATTTGTAATATATCATTATGTGATGGTGGTATGACTATCCAGTGTTTTCTAAATTCTAAATGTGTACCTCAGATGGATTAACGAGATAAAGAATCAAACAAAGTTCCTAGAGATAATTCAATTAGGTATTCAAACATACTACAGAGTTGTTCATCGCTAATCAACAACGATGCATCCATGCGTCTGCGTATTTTTTATCGCGCGAGGGTGGCGGAGTTATTGATTAGCGATGAACAACTCTGTAGCATGTTTGAATACCTTTCAACAACGAAAATCTTCCTGAAAACGTATAATTAAATTAAATGTTTTCAATTTAACAGATACTCATCTCAATAAAAAAAATACTTTGAAGAATCTGAAACAAAATGCTAGTTTTTAAATGATTGTTGCTTTGTCGTTTTTAACTGTTCCCAAGCGCCAGTCCTTGCACGTACTCAAATTCCCGACGCGCGATGAACAGGGCGCCGATTTATGTGCACTGCGTAAACGCACCTCCGTGTACGCTGTACCGTGCGTGACGCGCTTATTTGAATATCAACTGCGGATTCATCACCAATCAACAACGGTACGCTCCTGTATAAGGAGATACAGTGAGTTGTTGAATATATGTTGAAAGAGAAATACTTTGATCAACAATAATTTGTTTGCCCATCACAGGTGTATTTTGCCTCCGGAGGCAAAACTAAAAGTTGGTAAAGAATTGTTATTTTCTCCAATATTCCACAAAATCAGGTAAAACTACTGGTAGGTTATATTATTATAAACATGTTCTATCAATTCATAACAAAATAGGTAGGTAAAGAATTAGTTGGAAGACTCTAGACCAGTCCCTTTAACGCAGTTTTATTTCAAGACGTGTGCCCCATTCCTTCGGTTGTTACCCTGATCAAATAATGCAAGTGTACTTTAAGAACCATTTCAAGATCTAAAATTGAAACATAATCAGCGAGCGAATCATTAACTTGACTTGCATTATTACATTAGGATGCTTAGGTATTTAGTTAAGTGGCTTTTCTTAACCTTGGAACCAAATGATGTCAACATATCTGTGTGGTGTACAAGGTAATTTAGTTGCTCATAAAGTTGGAATAAACATATTTTTACCACTTTCTTATGTAAAGGTCGATTTATGATGAAAAAATATGGCAACTTAGGTTGTTTTTTGGTCAGATTTGATAGGTTATCTTCTTGGATGTGAAATGGAACTCCAAATGTGATCGTGAAACGTGATTTTTAGGTCGAACTTGTTGGACCCCGCCTTGGTCAAGGTCACTTCTGTTTATCTGTAGTAGAGTGATAAGATTTTGAAAATGTCATATATCGCCAGGGACCATATCACTTTCACCACAACCCTATTTTTGTAAATTGAGAGGCGTTGAAGGATCATTTTGTACTTTGCATCCAAGCATTCTCTTAGTGCAGTCAAGCGTGACTAAGACATTCAATCACCTTCTTATCACTCTACTACAGATAAACATTCCATATGACCACTCAACTTGAGTACATTGCAATTGGCAATTTATCTGTAATGCACATATTACATTTTTACTTTGTTGGGTAGCAGTGGAATTACGCGGGGTTTTTTTTTTTAAACCTAATTCGTGTTTTTGAAAAACAAAATCAAAATCGTGATGGCTTTCTGATAAGTTTCATTTGTTACCTGGCAAAATGTGGCGCCTTTTATATCGATTGACTTCAGCGTCACCAGGAAGTGCACGACTGATTTTGTAATGTAATACGAATATAAATTTACCGGATGCAGGAATCAGAAATTGATATGTGAAAGCTTTTACCGATTGTAACCCATCTGGCTTACACCTGGACAGCTTTAAAAGAAATGCCCGTTAAAGAAAAATACAGTTCGTGTATTGCAGATATTTTGCAAGTTACTTCATTTTGCTTTAGAGATATCCTGCAGAAATGAGCAGACGACCAATTCTCTCTCATAACTTAAGGCAGTACCTTCTATCAACATATATACATACAACCTTCTAGCATGGGATTTGATTGAAGTAAAATTGCATATTTAAAAGAAGTTTCTGCTATGCTTTATTAATGCACATACTGCGTTTTTACTTTGTGGGGGCTGAATTTTAAAATAAGCTGATGTAACCTTTGTAATTATGTTTTCAGACTGTATATCAGGCCAAGCTTCAAGTTTAATTGTTTCTACACTTTAATATCTCATTAAAACTATTCAAAGGGTCCTTAGTTAAAAGACCCGATAAATTGAATGTAGGGTATTTAAAACTAACATCGTCAATTTAAATTGACACTTCTAGATATGCTGAAATCAGCTGAATTTGATGCCATTTTTAATAAATAACCAAATCGTGCCAAAGTTCTGTAAACTTGAATGTCAATGAGTCAAGTGTGGTATTACATAGAGTAATATCTGTTTTGATTACAGCGCTAAAAGATTTTGCTTTGTACTGAAAAATACTAAGAACTGTTTAATTATCTATTTGCATTTAAGTTAACATAGTTTGCGATTCCGTCTTTTGTAACAATTACAGTATATATGTTAGTATAGAAATTCTAGTGCATGCACGTATTATTGTGTATTCAGAGAAAACGTAGGCTAACCTGCATTATTTTTCGGAGGTGAAAGGACATTAACCAATTCATTTATAAACTCTAGCATGTCCGAGTCACCCTACAAATTCTCAGATATGTCTGTCATTACTTCTATCAATATTGCACAATTCAAAAATCCATCAGAGTATTCTCATACAGTCACAGGTTTATGCTATAAATTGTTACATGTATTCCTATTGAAAAGGAGAAATGATCATGCAAAATATGTTGATTTTGGTTCAAATTTGTCTGTATAAATTATATAAATTTTGGCATAAAAATGAAAAAAATATGTTTGTGTTATATAGCATTTAAGGCTACAGTCCCTAAATGGGTGCCATTTTTGCCAACGGCATCTTTACTGCAACTTTTTACCTACTTACACATATCAGAATGATACAATTTTTGGCGTACATATGTAATAGAGTCTCTTGTTTATAAATAAGACTTTAGTAGTGATTTCACGTCCATTATCAAGGTCAAAATTACGTCAATAAACTACTTCGAAAAATGTACACCTTTTTCGCCGAAACCTTAAAATTTTATGATGTTCGAAAGATTCGCCTGTTTTCAAATTTTAACAGATTGTAGGCTTGATACTTTTTATTGAATTAAAAAATAATATTTTATAAATGTGCTGTGTTGATTTTGAATGATAATGTAACAAACCCGCGTTGTTTTGTCCGAAAAACCGGTCGTGAATAATGACTCTGAGTTCGCCCTGTTTGAGCTGTGAATAGCCTGATTTTAGTATCTACATTATCTACATTTTGTCTGATATACGCATTCGCATAATTTACTTACAAATTGAGCATTCCAATGAGGCAAAAATTGCAATTTTTATGTAAACAAAAGAAAAATACGGCATTCTAATGTTTATGTTTTAGATTTTAGTTCACCATCTCAATAGCTCAGCGGTAGATCTCTCGCTTCGTAATGCATGACTAACCCCCGCCATAATCCATGGTTCGAGTCCCCGCAAAGGCAGTGGAAACTATTTATCTTTTCATGATTGAAAAATAGTTAGGATTCACATTTTCCTGAGCATGTGGATTCCTCGTACCCTTAATAGCATTTACTTTACATATTTCTGCAATTGTAAATGTGTACATAGGTAGGCCCTATCGTAGATAACACCAGATCAGAGACATACAATAAGCAATTATAGCACTTCTTTACTACGGTGATTCTTTGTAGAAACTTTATCAATTCTACTAGGCCATTTAGGCCTATTTTACTCTCTGTGTTCACATAATCTGCAATTGTAGGGAAGAGAAGACATCCTTAGTCCTCTAAGTATTTTCATATGATTTGTTTTTTGCCTAAACATATTTTACAAAGAACTCAATGATTTGTCAACCTTGTTGGACCAGAAGATTCAGAATGGGAGGTTCTTTATCCTCAAAATGGAATCTTTTTTGAGCAAAGACTAGATATGATAGTCAAGAAGATTTAAGTACGCTCGTATATATTTTTTCTTGAGACTTTTTGAAGCCTTCATTCATGTCTTTTAAAGGCTTCAAAATGTCTTAAAAGACTTTTTGAAGCCTTTATTAATAGTTGTGACAAAAATTATCTTTCTTAGTAAAAAGCACCTTTGATTATCATAACATTACAATATCTGATATGTATATTACGGCGCAAATTGAATTATAAATTCAATTGAGATAACGAGGTAATCGATTAAAGTAAATTATCTCAGCGAGTAGTTTAATTGTATTGAGAACATACATTAAGATACGTTACTGCACTCGTAGTTTCTAAGAGCTTGGTCACAATAATCGTACGAACAGCTTTTAACGAGCAGTGTTTAGTCTGTTTAAAAGGACCACGAGCAGTGAGTAAAGCGAGTAGCGAGGGCGTCACGTGGTCCTATTAGATGGACTAAACACTGCTCATAAGCTGTTCGTACGATTACTGTGACCAAGCTATAAGAAAAATCCTATCGATTAGTATAGTGTTAGGAAATTAGTATGTATTACTGCGCCGATCATATGTCGTGAACCAGGCATAATCCACTTCCGATTTTACCTCTTACATGCAAGGGATGAAATCAAGCCGAACGTAATAGCGTAATGAATACGTGACATGTAAATTGTGTTATTGATTAAAGAGGTAACACGTGACCCGGAACCATTAAAGTGTGCTGATGTCAGTGATTTTTCGCTGAAAAATGGACCAAACTATTAAGTTACTACATATTAGCTACTTACTGCACTCTAAAAAAAAGTTGTGTTAAAAAGGGAACATGGTTAACAGGTTGGGTTAAATTAGCACAATGTTGGGTAAAATTTGACACAATGTTTGGTAAAACGTGCACCATTACCCAACATTGTGCAAAATTTAACCCAACCTGTTAACCATGTTCCCTTTTAAACACAACTTTTTTTAGAGTGTGGGGCATCATACCTTTTAACCCTTTTTTTCAATTGCTTTGGTTTTGAACACATTGGTCGATATTGAAAAAATGGTATATTGTAATAGATATACCTTTGTAACGGTAACACGTTGCCAGTGAACAATCCTTATCATTTTTACTAACCACTTAAAATATAATGGGAAAATCTATTTGCATTTTTCTTCCTTTCGACAACAAAATCAATGAGTTATTTTGAAGAAAAAAAATCCAGTAATTTTGTACGCACGTTCATGTAGTAAAATGAATTTAAACAACCAGGTGAAAATGATAAAGCTATTGTAAAGTAATATCTATATGCAGCAAGAACTGAACCCGTTTTTGTTTTGTTTTTAAGGGATACGTGAACAATCATTGACCAAATATTTAAATAATTAAACAAATTACGTAATGTTAACGACCTTTTTGGTATGTTAAGTCGTTTATGAATTGACTGCTGGTACCACCAAGATGGATGAGCCTCCTTAAGGTTTAATTCACTGGCATTAGTTACGTAAGAACACTGGATTGTAAAGACCAGTGATTTATCTTGTATATTATAGGTACACTACGTTATCAGAAGTATTGCAACATAGCGTAAATCCTGGTGTTTGCGAGTATAACTCGTTTATAGTTAATATTTGATTTCTCATTTATCTGAGCAATATTACCAATGTGTGTTATTTATTGCATTAAACAGTCCCTTTAGCTTATTTTGGCCAATTGATAATATTTGTTGTTTTCCAAATGGCGACGTTATGAGAGATAATGAATGAAGACCTCAGGCACACTGTAGCCGTGAGAAATCCCTTTTTGTTGTATGGCTGTGCGTTTTGTTTTTTGCTGTCAAATGATTTATATAATTATAGAATTAGTAGACGTCAAAGGGACGCCAGTTATGCAAATACCTTGCGTTAAAGCAGTTGTCCGTATATAAGACAACACATAGGGAAAATCGTCAATCAATTTACAATAATAGGATTTTGCCATTTAGCCCTTTGGCCCTTCGTTCGCTCAGTAGTGACAGTGACTGGAAGTAACCGGCGTATAATCATTCTTGGGGAAATTTCAAAGCTCTAGACTCACAATGTGTAGAGTTACGAAAGGGAAACAGTTTACCTTGCTTGTACACAGGCAGCAAAGAGTTGGGATGGCGAATTTGTCTAGGAACAGAACAGTGGCCCTTAATTGACGTCATATTGTTTTCATTAAGGAGTGTAGGTCTAATTAAGTTTTGATAATTGAAGAATAAGTGTTTTGAGTGTTAAATATGAAGGCTACGACCATTGTAACCTTTCTTTGATGACAAAATTTGGTGCATAACTCATGGTTTGAATTTCATTGGTATGTTTTGAATCGAAAACATTTGGGCAACTGACGGAAACACCGATAACATCCAATGTATCGTCATTATTAGCAAAACAGTATTAAAAATACTTTAGGAACACTATCAACAGATTGGGAATAACCATTTATCGTTCTTGCAAATGACGACACACCCGACAGCACACATGTTTTTGATTTCATGTTCTTCAGAAAGGGCTTTAGCAGTATCAATCTAAACGCACACGCGCATTACGCAATCCGAAGTAAAACATGTGAGATAACATTAACCGATGAGTCTTGAATAACAAACATTTCCAGAGACGCGAGTTGATTAATTTAAAATTTAATCCTCGAAAGATATCAGCTCTCAAAGAATTGCTTATTCTGAATGACATTTTAGAAGCGAGCAGCCGCTATCATTAAATTTATGGCTTAGCCCCTTAGATATTGAAATTAGTGTCAATTATTCAAAATAATTAAAGAAAAGAAACGTGGAAGCAAATTCATAAAGATATCATATCAACTTCCATAACAAATTTTTCATATCAACGTTTTGAAAACGTCATTTAAATTTTGCGCCAAAATCATAATCGACGATGTTGCAATACTTTAGAATAGTGTGTGTACTTCAGATAGAGGTTACTGGAATGATAACTTTAATTTTTTCAAATGTAGATAAAATGAGATTGATAAAATATACCTGAGAAATTGTTAGCATCATTCATTGTTTAAAAATCACAATAAGTGTGTTTCGTGTCATAAAGTCAGAATTATGAAAAACTTTTGTTTCAATGAAACACAATGTTACTGTCCTCTAATGAGCGTAGAAGATATGTGTAAAAATGTATTATACTGCAAACATAGAGCATAGTAGCATTGTGCGAAAGAGTAATTATGCTACAAAAATAGAGTCAGATATAGTGTAATTATACTACAGAAATAGAAACAGGGTTGCGATTTAACTCATCACTTAAAAATATCTGTATCTACTTCTAAGATGTTTTTTTTTCTCCGAAGAAATGAATGAGCACATTGTTTTGAATGCTTAACTTATGCTTATCAAACGTAACTATAGAATCTACTACATGTTTAGGACGAAATCGTTTGATTTGAAACTATATTTAATTTGATACTAAACCCTCATTCATTGCATTAAATTGTCTTAACCTATTTGACATGTATTTGACAGAAACTTCTATATTTATGCTTAAATACAAAAAGGATTTTTACCTTCATATTTCGATAATTTGTTACTACAAATTGTGAGAACCACCATGCATCAATACAATACACGGAATAAAAACGACTTTGAAATACATGTACCTGTACATCGGATTAACAAATTTTCCAAGTTCTGGTCCTAGAGTATGGAATCGTTTACCAAAATATTGGCACATGAACAGACACATCCTCATTTTGACTGTCTGAAATTCTCCATTATCATAGGCTATCTGTAATAATGGTGTATTTATGGCGATTATATGATGTAACCCGTCTCGAAGCAATAAGTTCATCGTCCTTCTTTCCGTTGCTCTTTTGGTAGTCGTACGTTTAATACCATTCGTGATAGCTATGTAATTTTCACCGGGTTGTTTAAATCAATTTACTACATGCACGTGCGTACAAAATGACTGTAATTTTTTTCAAAATAACTCATGTACACATAGCTCCATTTTACTTAGTTTATTTCACTCGGGAATTTACTGCAAAGCATGAATAATAGTCAAGTACAATGATTTTCTCAACTTAATTCAGATTTATTCCTAGACATGATTCTCACTTTCCCGGTTGTTGGCCCCACTAGGATAATGTGAGTGCACTTTAAGAACCCATTTCAAGATCTGGCCTACAAAGTAAAAAGCAGTATGTGCATTTATAAAGAATATCAGATTCTTCCATTAAGGGGGGGGGGGGGGTATACGTTTTTTTACCCCGACCTTCGGATCATGATTTCATGAGGTTAGTGCGTGTTTACCCAAGAGTATTATATATCAAATTGAAGCTTAGGTTAAGAGGTTTCCAAAAATAGGTTTTGTTTTGAACTGGTTGCCATGGTAACGGCGCTAGGCCTCTGATTGGCTAAACACAAGAACGAACGTAACTAGAAAACGAAATCTTGCATTTTCACCATATTTGGAGATGTGGTGTATAATAACAATACGGAGAAAACCATGAATCCGGATTTTCGATTTGGTTGCCATGGTAACCAGGAACCGACCAATCAGGTAATTTCGGACCATAATTCAAATTTGGAAACGAAATTCAACAATCCGGCTTCATGGTTTTCTCCGCCTATTTATGCTTAATATGTATGCCAAAAATCATATTGATACGATATTTCGATTTTGAGTTACGTTTGTTATCGTATCGCATGTTTGCGGTTTTTTGACTTTGGAGATATCGGCATTTATACATTGGCAAAAATTAAAAACTTGAAAAAATATTTTTATGATACTCATATTTTTAAGTAACTATAACATAATGAAAGATAATAAATTTACACACATTTTAAGCCCATTTTGGTGAAAATCTGATTTAATTTAGCGGAGTTACAGATTTTTTAAAAATAGCCTGTTTAAATATAGCAGGGTGAGATAAAATGAAGAAATACATAAAAAAACGACAAACTCCGAATATTTAGTTGCATATTATATATAATATATTATCTTGATAAAATAATTGATTTATTTTATAGGACAATGTAAATATTTTATTAAAATCTTATTTAAATGAAAATCCTACAAATCACAGGGTGAATGTCTTCTCTATTACAAATGTATGGGAAAAACGTCCAGAAAATTTTGACTGCCTGTCTTAAAATCGCCATAACTTCGGAACCGAATGTCCGATTGAACTCAAATAAAAAGCATTAGAAAGTAGAGACTCTGTAGTTTTTCTCTGTGCTAATATCTCATTTTCCTGAACTAAACGAATTGTTGAAAAAAAAAACGTATACCCACCCCCCTTAAACGTAAAATTTCTCTTCAATTTATCCCCCAGCAAAAAAAGTCGTATGTACATATGTTTGATACAGTAGATACTGCCTTTTTTGTGGAAAAAAAATGATCGTTTCCGAGGGAAAAGGAAGTAGCTTGTAATTTATTTGCAATGCATATACTGCGTTTTTACTCTGTTGGGCAGAAATATAAAATTCAACATAATCATAAAACGAATCATTAACTGGACTTGAATTATCGCATTAGTATGCTAATCTAGGCATGTATATTATAGTTTAGGAACTTTTCTTAACCTTGAAATTAAAGTCTAGATATTTATATCAGGCAAGGGTAATTTAGCTGACGAGTATTTATTAGTGGCATGAACAGTAACATACAAAGTGCAAGGAAGTTTCTTATAGTATAAACAAAACAAAGTAAGTACTTTCAAACCAGGCCATCAGAAATTGTGGACCCTTTTTTGGAACTCTCTTGAAACATATGTCAAATAATCCAAATCTGCTAAAAGCTTTAGGGACATATTGAAAGCAACATTTCTTTCCAGTTACTAAAATCTTTTTGGACATAAATTAATACAAATGTTAATATATTTGATACCATCGAACCCATTTTTATTCTTTTCATTTTCGGGTATTGTCTTGTGTTTTTATGTTTCTCATTTTTTACAGTTGTGTTGTTATGTATTTTAATTTATATTTTTGAAATAAATCAAAATCAGAATCGGAATCAGAATCATCAGACATATGAATATTTAGCTTACAACCGTAGGAGAGTATTCTAATACGTAATGTAATAGACCACTTTCGTATGTCCCATAATGTATCTTGAAAGTACCGCAAATACGGGAATTTTTGCGCAACCGACCATAGTTTACGTTGTGTGCATATGACGTTGTGCGCACAATGATTGCGCAAAAGTTCCCGGATATACGGCACTTTCAGCGTGAGTAGGAAAATAGTCTATAGAATTTCCTCAATGGCTCATTATAACGCAGTAAGCATTTTTCTACACCAGATATATGTAATTGTAGCCGCTTTTAAAGACATCTTTAGACATTTCAATATTACATTCCTATCCACGCTGAGAATACCGAATCAGGGAACTTTTGGACAATCGGTCATATTAATACATTATGCGCACAACGTCATATGGTCGGTTGCGTAGCAATGCCCGTACTTTATGCATTATTGGACACACGAAAGTGGTCTATATAATGGTCCCTAAAACGGTACAACATTTTGATATTCTTCTCAGTAAAAAGAAATTTAAACTATTTCAGAAAAAACATAGAATAACCATTTAATGAAATAAAGTAATTTGAAACAGAATGAGCAAAAAAGTACCAAGATAAATCCAAATTAGATAGAAAATGAACTAGATGCATATATAGTTTTCACAGTAAATTTATCTGAAAGGGTTACATTTTATTGAAAAGCGTTTACAGTTCAAACGATTAGGCGCTGGAGCATAATTTTTGTACGGCCGATTGTAACCTGGTCATAGATGTGATTCAGTACGTAGGCCTCCGCGGTTATTCAGTGCATCCAAAAGACAAACTGAACCATCTCCAGAAGTCAGAATCTATCCATGAAATCAAAAACAAAGACTGTGGTAAATCATTCATCGGTAAAACAGCCCGACCATTTAATGCTAGATTTGAGGAACATAAGAAAGAATCTGAAAAAGTGGCAAAAAAACATTTCACTCGCGCCGCACGTCAATCAGTCACTAGTGAACAATATAAATCTGCCCTCGTGGAATATGCTGCTTTAGCCAATAATTATTATTCTATTCTCTGGCCGGGAGGAAGCCAAAGTTATTGACCGCGAATCTCACACTAGTACCAGACGCCTCAAGGTATCCCTTTGGATACGCAGAAGGCGCAAACAAACTTTGAACAAGGATGACGGGGCATACGTACTGAATCACATCTATGACCAGCTGTTTCTCTCGGGATAAACAAAGTTACCAGTGTGATGAAGTCGTTAGCTTAATGAGGAAACGTCACTAAAATGTGAGTATATTTTATCTCAATATTTCTTGAATTTGGAACAATAAACCATATTCGTATGTTTACGAAAAAATCCAGATGAACTTATTTATAGATAGCACTGGTGTGCGTAAGATGTTTACTTGAGCAGGTGTGATGCTTAAATTAAATATTGTAGAGCGCAGGTAATTTTAAAGCAAATAAACCCAGTTATGACAGAAACGTTTTAATGATAGCTGTATCGGTTGACACATTATGATACAATCATTTACTGTACCTACAAATACAAATGACATTTACTAACACCATATGCTATGCAGCACTCACAGCGTGCCTAATTCTCTACGGAATATCATTTGATATATTTTGCCATATTTCATTCCATATAATGTGTTAAAATAATCATGCCGCCTCGATTCACGCTGTTACAAACCCTGAATGAAGATGTTTTATATTGCCGAGATTTGCATACATGCATGTTGATGGTCTGAAGATCAATTTATAAAAAAATGCAGTGATACCTATCATACCATAACACTATATCTGAATCCTCTTGCCATTTTCGGTTTGGCCGAAAAAATGATTGAAATTTGGGGTAAAAACAACCACCAAAAATATGTACATTTTAAGTAAGTGTAAAAGTGTGCACCAAGCCCATTCTGCAACTTTCAACCCTTAAATACTAATAATTAGCCAATTTTCAAAAAAATCTTAAAAATACTAAATGAAGATGTCCCAAATTTCTTTTTTCAATTTTTAAAGGAAAACTGTCTCTATACGTTGTTGGTAGTTTTATCGTTTTCTGTTGATGGCGCGTAGAGTTACGGAGCTGCGAAAATGCACCAGATTGGAAAAAATTGACCTTTGACCCTTACTATCTCAGTGCGCCAAAGATATCCCACCAAATTGTTGCTTGAACTTGTTTTTACTTGGCGAGTTCTCACTTATGGATTTGTTTTTACATTGGGATCTTGATGGCGCATAGAGTTATGGCGCTCCGAAAACTGCGCGAGGGCGCTCTTCATCAACAGTTCAAGTCAGCGTAACGCAAAACGCTAACAGTACCCAATTTCATTATAAGTTATGTACCCAACTGGAGGTTTCAAAATATGTTTAACTTAGGTTGGGATGAGCTTGGCGCACACTTTTACACTTACTTTAAATGTACTTATTATTTTGGTGGTTGTTTTTACCCCAAATTTCAATATTTTTTTTTTCGATCAAACCGAAAACGACAAGAACCTGGGCATTCATTTATAGCGTTTTTGTATGATACCGTATCACTGCATTTTTTATAACTTGATCCAATGACTCATGAATCGCCACATGGAACATTTTTACAGAGACAAACTGTTAAATCACATTCGAAAGAGTAAATACCGTAAAAGTGACTCGACTGAGCGATTAAAAAATGCAAAATTGGCGCGAAGTATTGCTGCATACCCTTTTAACCTTTTATAATTTACGATTCCCTCACTACAACTTACATGCCAATAGATGATGCATTTGGAATATTTTTTGCCAATGTTGGCTACTCGACCAAGCCTCTTTTGCCAACTGTTACAAAATGTGACTAAAGTAAATTAAAGTGTCTGTAGCCATCTGATGTTACGATAAGGAAAGCCTGGTGCAGAAAAGGAACGTTGAAAAAACATACTATAAAATCTGTAAAATTTGTATACAGATATTTAATGTTCCAGTAACACATTGAATGTATTTGTCTTTCAACGGGCTTACGCGAAAACGGGGGTACCTAATTTTTTGAGATCTTACAGGAGGGTGCATAACAATTACTTGATTTATTGACTTCACCCCTTTCTATATTTACTATTTAACTTTTACTAGTTATTAGTCTTTATTATCTATCTAAATAGTGTTTTATTCCCAGTTATTAATTATTTTTAAGATGTAACAGATAAATCAGTGCACAATTCTCATGATATAACAACTACAACCGTACTCGCATCCACTTTAGGCCAATAAGCTTGAGCAAGTTTTAAGGGAACACTGAACTTGAAAATGGGTTTTTCCAAAATAAAGCTCCTACAGACCTCAAATTTGGTGGGATGGTGGCACTTGATGGAACTTTGAATATTGACGCGAAAAAAGGATTTCTTGGTAACCAATTGACCAATTTTTTGGATTTTTTTTTCTTCTGCCTCGTTTTTTTAATATTCAAAAGCGCTAAAGAGCTCTTTTGCGGAAACGCGTCATTTTTAACAAAAACGCGTTTAAATGCGCAATTATGGCAAAATTTAAAAAAGTGGCTCACTATTGGTCTTGAGACATGCATGAGTGACATCCATGCAAAATTCCAAGTAAATTGGAGGTTGTATGCTCGAGAAATCCTGCGCGCAACACCCAAATATGACGAAAATCGTTATTTGGAGAAATCTATAGGCTTTTAAAGAAAATAAACACTACGTAATTTGTTCGCAAATACTTCCATTTTGAGTCTCATAAACATAACTTCGATGGAAAAAATAACTTAGAATGGATGAAATGCTATTTCAATGCAATAATTTTGCAAGAAAATAATTTGAATCAATTTAACATTGAGGTCAATGGGCGGATTAATTTTATTTCAAATAATTCCGTCCTTTCTTGTTCAAAGTCAATGATGTGACATCTTTTGCCAAGATTTTATGTCATTCAAATATAATGGAATCCATTGTCCGATTCGCACTGTTAGCAAAGCAATTTGAAAAAGTGTACAATTACCCGTCACTTTGTCTATACGGTAATTTCCACCTAGATCCTTTTAAAAATAATAGATTTCCATTAAAAGAGGATATTTGTCATTTAAAATATAGCGGACAGTTTCAAATTCCGTTACTAATAGCACCCGGGCCATTTAAGGTGTAAGTGGTATAAAGGCGACTTGTATACCACGTGATGCCTAGCAAACTCACTATCAAGGTTACTCGATACCTTCTGCACTGTTCACGTTGACCGATTACAAAAAGAACGGTCAGTTTAAGCTTCATCTGCTATAAATTACTGTTTACACCTTACGCCTTTAGTGGTCCGGGTGCTATTAGTAATGAAATAGGTTCTCCCCCCCCCCCCCCACTTCCGTTTTTTTGCGAAAAACGAGAGTGAATTCAATTTATTAACATATGTCGGCATAAAAGTGCGCTAAAATTACATAAATTAAACACTTATGTGGCGTGTTTTACTAACACTGGGCCACGTCACATCATTCTAGAATCATACCGAAATTATGACATTTCATGGATTATGAACAGTAGACTTTAGTCTCATATAAATTTATTTTAATTTACAATTCAAATTTTATTGTGATAGCAGTGGAAGTAATACTGGTAGGTTATAATAACCATGACATATATAAAATGTTAATTCACGCTGACACGTTTGGATTCATCATAACCATAATCTTATGTCTGCCCCAAAATCTAAACAAGTTCTTATTTGGTTATCGTATTGCCTAAGTTATCTGATGTATAGTGTCTTTCGCAGTTAGTTTGAAATTTCATCAAATAACAAGATTTTGACTTCGAAGTGCTATTCTTGTAATCAATGGTTACTTTTATTGCCGACTCCATAGCTCACTCAATGACCTTGGCTGGTTAATGTGTCAAGCTTATTTGCCTAGAGCATTGATAGAAAGTACTGGAACATTTTTATTTGTCTACCTGTCGCACAGTCGTAACTGCTTATTAGTTCTAGCCGTCTAATAGATTGACTCACGTTAAATTAGCTTTATTTGTAACTAGCGCATTATTACTATTAGCAGTAGTAGAAGTAGTAGTAATATTATGTTTTAACTTTTTAAGTTTTTACTATTTAAAGTCCCGGGGGCCACTGCCATTGACCAGTGGATATCATCTGCGACCATGGAGCTCCAAAAAGCACCCTAAACAAGTATTTTGTGTGGTCTGAAAATGCATCCCTTAACAAGTATGTCATGTCTGATTTGCTACCCTAAACAAGTATTTCCACTGAATTCTACCCCCTAAATAATCAATTATCTTATTATCTCTCCATAGTTGATTGATTTTTTAGACCCTATACAAGTATTGTTGTGAAAACTATACCCTTTTTGTTACTTTTGGCCTGATTTTGACACCCTATTCGCGTTACGTAAGTACAGTGCCCATTCATGAAAAACGTACCCTTTTACAGTGAATTTTTGGTCGCGCGTGATATCTACTGAGCAATGGGTTTAAAGTATCAAACATGTTATAAAAGAGTCAGAGGATTCGTCTAAAAATAGGAGGAATTGACAGCAAGCATCAAATAACAGGTGGAATTAACATAACATCTCGTCTAGTAACCCGTTCATCTTGAACTCAACTTGTCCTTTCAAGGTGTCCTTAATACTTGAATCATTTCGAAATTACCATTGTTAAAATCACCAAAAGAAAATGGAGAAATGGTACAGCCCTAGAATATTCCAATATTTATTGTCCAAAGGCTTTTGAAAGGAAAACACTGTTAAAAGCAGCTTTTCATACACTTGAATAAAGTGTTTTAATCCACGAAATGAAATTACCCAAATTAGCTTGTTTAATACCAGAAAACTTATCAATGGTGTGTTTTTTTATTCTGAAAGAGAAAAGGAATCGGAGATTTCTTCGGGGTTTCTTTTAATTCAGTGCACTCAATAACATCCATTGTAAAATATGACTAACAATATTTCTCTTTTTAATAAATCAATATTCATCAGGGTAAATAAGATTTGTTTTCAACAGTAGCGGCCAGCTAATTCTGACTTTTGTAGTTAATGTTGAATAGTTCTTGGCTGTCATTAACTACATGACCTTGGTCTGACATTGGACTGGAATTACCCAGATTATTGGCTTGAAAATGAACGAGTCGTGAATGTTTACATTTGTCTAGCTTTCATTCACGTCAGTGATTGAGGTTATTGGAGATTTTTTAGCTTGAACATTCCTGCAATGTTTTGGCAAGGCGTTTGAGACTTTGAGACCATCCATCCAAAAACAGCCGTAAAGGTAGTCTCTTGTCCATTTTTACGTTTTTAAATAATTTTACAAAGACTATGTTATAAGGATTAAAATGACACCCCAATGAACTGAACTTGATTTCCAAAAGTCAAGTTATGGCCTGTAAACAGATTTATTTCATATTTCCGATCATTTTCTTGAAATGAAACTTTGCCGGTGTGTTGAAAAAAGCACACGGATTGTGAATAAATTTCAGCAAATTACGACCTTTACATGTATCACCTGTAGCGCAAATTGAAGTTTAATGCATTTACGACTCGTTTGAGATGGACGTTCTATTTTTTGTGATGTTTTGGCAAGGCATTATGTTTCAATGTTATTATTTTGTTACAAAAACAGATTGTGAAATGAAATGAGTTTGCATACACGTAACTTTCATACCCGGCTTGTCTCTAAATACAGAGTGTTTTATTTCAAAAATAACTTCGCTTAAACTGACCAGAATTATTCATTTTGTCGACGTTAAATACAGTAAATACATACATATTTCGTTTTTTCCTATCCTGTAGAAAAATGACATAATGTGGTGTGTTTGTTTTCACCTTAGTTTTACCAGTAGATTTATAGGATAATCTACCAAAATTACTAATTAAAAAATGACACTTGAGGGAAAAACCTTGTATCGTCTCGTTATTGTACGTAGAAACAAAAATAATAATTGATCAGATGTGAAATATCCTTGAGAACACTCGCCATTTACTTTGCATTTTAGATCCATGGTTATACGAGGTTTTTTTTTCCAAAGATAACTATAATTAGTGGTTAAAAAAGCAGTGTATTAAGATTATTATGCATTTCACTCGTGATGATGCTAGTGAAAATCGAATTTGCATATAAGAGGTTATTGCTGTCTCCGTTCTTCACCTTTATATATCAGGGGATAAAGGTATAAAGAACGTATTCAATACAAGTGTGTCAGTAGTTTCCTTGTATTAACTTGAATAAGATGTGGCTTATCTCACTAAAAGGTTGCTACAGCACAGATGTATCTGAGTAGCTCGGAGTTGCTGGAGTGCAATCTATTAAGGGCTTGCACGATGTGACACGCACCATACACGCAGACCGTTCTTACCATCATCTTTAGTGGGGTCGGAGTAGTTTGTGATGTACACTACTCCGACCCAACTAAGATGGGTCGGAGTACAGGGTGTCTCAATAAAAGTGTAACACTCGGACATTGCTTGTTTCAGGCATGAAATAGTGTCGTAATTTATACAAAGTTGATGTCAAATTCAAGATAAATGACCTATCTTTCCAGTACAATTTACCCCATCACGATAGCTTTTGTCAATCTGGAGATATACGCAATTGTTTGCAGGTAAGCGAAATCCACTCTGTGTCACTTTTCAATAAAGCGATAGAAACACGTTTCTGAATAACATTTTCAAACAATAGCAATGAAACACATGTGTAAAATGTGTGAAAACTGTTATGTAATGATTAATTTGCACCCATCAATAAGCACTGGTGTTAGTGCATTTTTCTTATGATATCAATTATGTAACTATCCTATCATGCAGAAAGTCCATTCATCATGATCTTTACAATCTTGTCAGATGGATGTGGCACTGATGATACATTCAATTTATCAACTCCTAAGTATGGAAATTGTGCAATTTTTTGTTTATGACTTTGAAATATTAGTAAGAGATTCTTTAAATTAAGTTATTAAAGATTTTATCATGGAAAATGTCTTTACGAATGATGTTATTTTACACAATGCTATTATTTGGAAATGTTATTCAGAAACGTGTGTTTCTATCGCTATATTGATAAGTGGCACAGAGTAGATTTCGCTTATCTGCAAACAATTACGCATATCTCCAGATTGACAAAAGCTATCGTGATGGGGTAAATTGTACTGAAAAGATATCTTGAATTTGACATCAAATTTGTATAAATTACGACACGATTTCATGCCTAAAACAAGCAATTTCCGAGTGTTACACTTTTATTGA
>JXSR01S066667.1:3274-24179 GCA_000969725.1 Ophiothrix spiculata | reverse complement strand
ATCTAGTTACTGATATGATATTTTGGCTGTACCTAGTGCGAGCGTTGGTGTTCGAAGTGATTTCAATCAATATGGTTTCCA
Organism: Ophiothrix spiculata; assembly: GCA_000969725.1. NCBI lineage: Eukaryota > Metazoa > Echinodermata > Ophiuroidea > Amphilepidida > Ophiotrichidae > Ophiothrix > Ophiothrix spiculata. Next base: position 24,098 of record JXSR01S066667.1, on the reverse strand, counting down.
TTATTATATCATCCCAGTATTTTGAATAGGTTATTTTTCACGTTAAAATAATATTATGATAAAATCTAGAAGAACAAAATCTATGAGACTTAGCAGTAATCATAGTTAGCACGGATCGATATACTGCTAAAAGATTATAATGTAACAGGATTTTTTGTTTGCCGGCCCATTAAGATGCTGTTGTGAGTACAATGACGTCACGTACCGTAAACCTGAATGCAGAAAACAGTTTTTTTCTGAATTATTTTAAAGTATTCATAGTAAAACTTCCGTTCCCTATACAAATGATGTTTACAAAGTGCTTATATTCGAACAATTATAACAAATTGGTTTTCATCACACGAGATTATGTGATAACCATACGTAATATATTTCCAGGTTTTTATTTTAAACAAACGGGGATGCTCAAAGTAGACTTCAGAATTTTGACCATCTCTATACCTCAAAAAGCGTGATTTTGTGACCAATCTCTATACCATTTTTCTAGAAAAAGCACCCATTTTTGGGAAAATTTGGTGTTTTTTCGGCAAAATTTTCCTAAATACACGAAATTTTGCAATTGGGCGCATTGACTCTGTGACATAAACCCACCCATCAATATACCAAAAATTACGAAAATGCACCCTTATACCATTTGTCAGTGAGAACCCCCACCCCTTTTTTTCATGAGATACAAAGGTCATTATTACACTATTTGTTTGGGGTGTGGGGTTTGTGTGTTCGGTATTAGGCAGTGGATTGGTTGGTGCTGTGGAAAAAATGACTTGTTCAATCTTTTCAATTTAGTTGAACGCTTTTATTGAACTATTGCTGTACGTGTCTTTAGAAATACGAAACAAATTTAATCGGATGTTTTTTATGTACTATAATACATGTATTTTTAGAGCTTTCGGGTAGCAAGAAAGTGGAGACTTTAACACTTAAGTGACCCAACATGTGTTTTTTGCGCGAAAACGCGACGTAATTTGTCATAGCCCTTCGATGTATTTGTCTAAATTTACCATAGCTTCACTTGGTTGCAAAAAAAAATAAAAATGGACCCACCCTTTCCCATGCTAATTAGCATAAATAAGCATTATCGAGGGTGCTCTTCAAATTTTGTTTTGCCCATAAAATCTTTACCGAACAACTTATTTCAAATTTTATTTCAGCACTGTATTTTTACTTACATACAGCAAATATGAGCCAATATTTTTTGAAAAATTCCATTGAGAAGTGAGTTTTCAAGTTTTTGGCGGGAACATTTTGACGCGACAGCAACATTTGTTTTTTGAAACGGTTTGTCCGATTTTCGAATGTCTTTTTTTGTTTTAGTTCTTTTGAAGTATTTTACCTGTGACAAAAGTTTCAACGTAAAATTTATTAACGAAAGCGCTTATTCGGTGTTGGGTCCATATGGACCAACCCTCCCCCCACCACCGCCTTCCCTTTGGCCACTAACGTGCATGTGTTAAATCGTGATTGGTATTACAGTAGTATATAGGAGTTTAGATGTTTTCAAATCAAGCAATCAATAAATTAATGTGTTCGGTATCCAGTAGAGTGAGCAGATTCATTTCAAACTGTTGTTTCATCTCAATGGGATGTTTCGTAACAGTATTCCTTAGGAATTTGAAGTAAACCAGGACATGTAACCAGGATCCATACATTACAATCAATGTATTGAGAAAGACATCTAGTTACTGATATGATATTTTGGCTGTACCTAGTTGTGTTGGTGCTCGAAGTGATTATAGGTTAATAAATGCGCATTTCATACGCGAGTGAAATGAGACAAAATCAATGCACGCGCGGTCAATTTTGATGCGTCCAATGCAAGAGGCCCGTAGGGGCCGAGTGCATTGGACTGCAATCAAAATTTACCGCAAGTGATTGATTTTGTCTCATTTTACGAGCATTATGGAATGCAAATTTATTAATCTAATTCATACACGACAGAAAAATAATATTGTTTCTTTTGTGAAAATAAATAAGGCCTTTAATATGATCATTAAGATCCAAAATTCTTTCTAAACTAGATAAATAATCACCCGACAAAAACAATGAAACAGTCACACGCACTAAACGCCCGCCACGCATACCGGAACGCAACAAGCGCAGTGCATTGTGAAAATCCACTGCACTCCGCGTACTTTATATTCTTGCGTTCTGATTGGCCAGGTGACACGCGCAGCACACGCGGAGTGTATGAATTTCAATCTTTACGTCAACCTTTCTAGAGTCACTTCTCAAGAATACGTTAAGATCATGTTATGACAAAATCTAGAAGAACAAAATCTATGAGACTTAGCAGTAATCATAGTTAGCACGGGACATCAATATTTGTAAGGTGCATTTTAATTGAATTGTTTTTATATTTTTTATATCAACGACCGCAATAGCTTTAAAAGCGGGTGTAAATGACGAACTTATTTGTTTCAAAAGTTGGTAAGAAAGTAAACGATAATTTGAACTTTTCAGCATATTTTTGTGAGTGTATAAGTGTTGTTCTGTTTGAATTAATGCATGCCTAATATATCAACTTGTTATGGAATTTTACTTGCTCGAATTTATCGACAAATGAGATTTTATGTCGGCATGAAAAGACGTTGTATTGCTGTCTCCTTTCTTCACCTTTATATATCAGGGGATGAAGTTCTGGTTACAACTTCGGTGCCATTTTAAAGAGGAGGTTGCAGCTTTTCAAATAATTTTTCAAGTAAATAAATAGGATTCAATTATATGAGATATAGGCGGCTAAAACAATTTCCAAACTTTTTTTAAGAAGTGTAGAATGGCTATATAGGAGTATTATGTAAACATTAAAAATGGCTTGTGGCAATTTTAAAAACTGAGATCTGAGTTATACAGGCAATGAATAATAAGTTGATATGAGATTGGTTTGAATGTTAAGTGAGACAGGTATAAAAAAATATAATAACATGTCGTGAGTTTGGCAGAATTGTACAATTTGGTTTGTAGAATATGTTAAAGGTCATATCATTACATGTTACTTGCCTTAAACTTTTGAACCATTGATTCTGACATTTCACCGGTAATAAATCATCCAAAATTTAGTCCACAACCCACTAAGTTACCAGTTTTCAATACCTTGAAAGACTGTTCAGAGATGCCAGTTTTCCTGTTATAACCTGATTTCAGGTTTTTTGTCCTGATTTCAGGTTTTTTCTACTCCAAATTTACGTGTTTTTATATATTTTCAGCTTTTTTTGCCAAAATTAACGTGCATTTTCTGGATTTATTTGAAGTTTCAGGTTTTTTCAGTGATACATACTGGCATCTCTTAGGACATGAATATGCCTTGAGGGCATCATTGTGTCCTTCACAACCCTCAAATTAGACCCCATAGTAGTGGGTGTGCTAAAAATTGGATGATTTATTACCAGTGAAATATCAAAATCAGCGTTACAAAAGTTTAAGGCAAGTAACGTGTAATGATTTTTTTCACTCAAAGTAGATGCCTTTTTTATCTAATGAGCTGATTTATTCAAGAACCTAAATATCGACACAATATAAGATACAAAATTATTTTATTAGCGTGATAACATGTTTTAGGTCGGTGCATATACTTAAAGCACGTGGTGTCAACCGTTGGCCATGCATGGGGTGTACATGCACACGATGCACAAGATGCACACGATGCACATGTTTTAAGATGTATGCAGGTAAGTACACTTTAAGCACACAGATGTGCCCGGTACACACAGCGGGGAACATTTTTTCTTCCCTCAGTTACTAGCCTTTGTTATTTCATTTTTCTTTCTTTTCACATCGTTTTTTGGAATATTATTGTACCCGTTCTAATTTGTAACACTATAGTTACCAAAGCAATTTATATAGAACACTCTGCAAATCCGTACATATTACACGATTTCCCAATGGTGATGTTTTGACAATTTACCAATCGGAGTAGTTTACGTACTGACAATCCCAAGAGTGGTCGAGCATCTAGATTTGTCCAACACAACCAGTACGTTACTGATGAGTTCGCGACACCATTTCATATTGATTGGGCGTCTCGCTCGATCACGCGGTATCAGCACACACGAGAAGTAATTTGTTTTTTTACAAAAGTAATAAGCTTAATTCTAAACTTTCTGATAAAGGCGTTTTTTTTATCAAATTACAAGCAGAAGAAAAATAACACGAGATTTTAGAATGATACAGGACCAGCCCGCAACATATAAAATGATAAATGATATATACGCCGTGCAAATTCCGATCACATGTGACTTTAATATGTCAAGCACTTGGTTTTTAACAAGATTTCATCTTCGTCCATCTGAAATCTGCCTGAAAAGGAAATCGTGTATTCTGACTTAATAAAGTACGCTTGAAGTAAATGTCGACTCAAACGTCAGTCACAAGAATATTTCCACATTTATTATATTTTTGCCTTGAGACATGCACCTCATACCATGCATACTCAGGGAGTATATATATCTGTGGATAGCGACTGCAGGCCAATAGAACCCCCTTTTATCGCAAAGCTGAAACACAACGACCCCGCTTTCTCACACCCTCTACACCCAATGTCCTATTTTCCAAGTCTTACACTTTATGAACCCCTATTTTCTGTCCTTGGCCTAATATATCTAATTATTCTATTCTTCACAATCCGAAAACGTCTAAACACTTATAAAAAACAGGTATCTTTATTTCAGTACCTGAATTTCTGCTTGTAATATAGGTTATGGTGCAGCAAATCATCTTTTTCAATATCCAAAGACCTGTATTTTTTTGGACTTTTAATTACACTGAGTGCCCGTTTTTACCGAGATCCTACACTAAATGCCCCTTGAATCTCCGCTGAGGCATGTACATGCCTGTCCCTTTTTGAATTTGAGTGCTCCAGCTTCATACACTATCTTTAATCTAATACGGAACTGCTTTTCTCTACAATTTTTGGCATGGCAATTTATTACAGAACAACAAAAAAGAACTGTTTTTACGTCAACCTTTCTAGAGTCACTTCTCAAGAGTTAAATCAACAGTTCCCTAATTATAGGCTAAACAGCCTCGGGCATTTAGTATGCCCTCCACAGCTTTTTTCGTAATGGGCACCCCCTTCGGGGCGGTTAACCATTACTCAAAATAATGTACGCCCATCCATTATGAGACGATAGATGACAGACAAAACAATAACTCTTATATTTTATTCTCTAAATGTATGAAGATACGTTACACAAATCAGATATATCTCTTTAGAAGAAATCTGTTGTCGTTCATAGCATGTCATATGTGCTCCTTATTTTGCCCCGCACTGTTTACCCACTAACAGTAATTAATGTATGAATACTGACCAGTTAAAACTAGGGCATATTGATAAAAGGCAGCATTTCCTTCTGGGACTAAGATGGCACTTGGTGACTTGTGTCCTTTAATCAACATATGCAGAAACTGAATGGTAAACATGTTACTTGTATGTGTATTATTGTTGCCCAAAACCTAGATTGCAAACAACAGGATATTATGTGACTGTCCATCCCAAACCAGCCGAAAATGCAGCCTCTTGCCATTTTTCACCTTTTTAAAAATATTTGCAAAGACCATGTTATAATGATTAAAATGACACCTCACTGAACTTCACTCGATTTCTAGAAGTCAAGTTATGGTACGTCAAAGGTTGTCAGATAGTAAAATATATAACTGAGATAAACTCGTTCAAAGATCAGTAAGCCGTATAATATTCTCATTTGATTGTACTAAAAATATACGGATATATTTCATATTTCCGATCATTAACTTGAAATGAAACTTTGCTGGTGTTTCGAAGTAATCACAGGTATTGTGAATCTGTCAAAAAATTCAATTTTCGCAAATTACGACATTGTGTATTTTCACCTGTAGCGCAAAATGAAGTATGCTGTATTTACGGCTCATTTGAAGTGGACGGTCTCGTATTTTGTTCTGCGTAGGCCATGCCTGCTAAATTTGATTACCACAGTGTAAAACAGTAAAACAAAATTGAAGACATTTATAAAAAAAAGGCAACTTGATCGCATTGACTTAGGCCATATTAACATCATTAACCCTGACTGATGTCGACCAATGTTGTCGGAGACTTAAATTGACCGCCAAAAAAATTGCGTTCCCGTATGCAGTTTACAAATAACGGCTATTCATGATCAATATACGTAGACTATCATGTGTAAGATTGAAATCCGTTCGTAATTTTAAACCTTACACATTTTGACGGTTAGTGAACGGGAATAACCACCGAAGGCTTAGAAATGATAACCTTAAGTTTATACTTGTTAAAAATTCATAGATGCAATATAAATAGATATTCGTTGGTAGTAATTCAAGTAATATTTGAGGTTCTTTTAGGATGGACATCCGTACATATCGGTGGATTATAATGTGCATTTTTTATTGAAATGCAGTTTTTAATCTGACATGCGCCAGGTATTTTAGGGGAGGCAGTGGTCCCGAAGGTGATTTTCTAAAATACACATTCAATAAACTTAATATTTGGCGAGATGATGTATATTAAGTGTAGAATTCATTTTATATCATTTGTACGTATGTCGAGTCATCCGATGCTATGACAACGGCGGACATATTGGATTTTCAAAGGATATCGCTGCGCGCAGTTTATCGATATGTTCCGAAGGGATTTTGAACTTCCTCTTTTGTACACATATATTTTAAAATATTATTAAAAATATTATTTAAATAAAAAAATTGAAAGTTTTTCGTACAGCGCGTATCAGGGATGCGTAATTTCAAAAATTACCCAAATCGGAAAAAAATACAAAAACCTGTCTCATTAAAAAACGAGGGCATATTTAAAATGTTTCTATCAAAAATAAGTTAGATCTGCCTAATTTAAAGATTCTCTTCACGTTTTGTGTAAATCGGATGAACGGTTTCAGCGAAAAACGTAGTCCAGAAAAACACGTTTTGCGTAAAATACTGAAAACGACAAAAACAGTAAATTTTGCAAATTATGAATAAAATTATGCTAATTAGCTTCATTAGAGTTTTCTGGAACCTAAAACCTTTCAACCATGGACAAAATGAAACAAATACACCAAAAAGAAGTGAAATCTGCAAATTTCTGTCATTTTATTCAATTTTTCTTAAGATTTTACTTCTTGAAAACAATAAAATACAAAAGAAATGCAAAACACATTTGCATAAAAGAAACAGTATTTTGTATACATTTTGCGAGACTTCCTTCCATTGAAATTGCCTTTAAATCTGAACGGAAGGTCCGATTGAAGTCAAATAAAAAGCAAATGAAAGCTGAAATTGTGTGTAATTTGAAATTGTAAAAAAGCAAAAAATGGCCAAAGTAGCCAATTTTCATAGTTTGGGACCACTGCCTCTCCTTAACCACTTTGAATTGCTTATACTCCATATAAACACAGCATTTTTTCCAGATTCACAAGCATCAGTGCTGACAAGCATTATGAATGTTTCAAAATACATAGAAAATAAATGATCAGAAATTTGAAATATATCAGTATGCTCTGTGGATCATCAACAGAAAATATAGACATTACTATTATAAATCGTAATACGTGTGTATTTAAGTTTCTCCCTTTACTCAATAACAACCTTTGACGAACAATAAACACTACTTGACTGCTGGAAAAGGTAAATGTAGTTAAGAACAAACGGTTGAACTGTTTTGTGAACTCTCTTAATGCTACGTACTTTGAATCAATTAACCATGTATAAGAGAGCTCCGGCTGCAAACATTTACACATTCAGGCAAATAGAGTGCACTGCATGTACGTATATGGGCCAAATTATGTTTTTTTGAGCTACCAAATATTTTGTGTAACAAGTCTGTGTTATCTTATAATCTAGTAAAATAATTCCAATGCACCTTCTAATCAATAACGGATAATTGGTGTTCAAATCGCCAAACATTCTCACCAAATTTGTTTGGTGAAAATGTTTGGTGATTTATAGCACAAATTATCCGTTATTGATTAGTAGATGCATTGGAATTATATTAACAAAGATAACAAAGACTTGTTACACAAAATATTTGGGTGGATTCATACCGAATGTATATGACGTCAAATGCATTCGACACCGACTGAAACTGGATGACCATGCCGAGTTGAAACGGATTAAATAGCCCGCTTGTAATCCGGAGACAATATTGATTACATCTGGGCACTAGCAAAATATATCTTTCTCCGGTTCATACTTTTTATTCGATGCCGAATATATTTTGACGTCATAAATATACATTCGGTACCAAATTTATGAGAGTATGAATCTACATATACACACTTGAATTGTATTCAGAATACTTACTCCACTTTTAGCAGTACAAGAATGGTTTTCCCATGAGATTCATTAAGTAGCGAAACTACTACTGGTAATTGTTGTAAAATCAGATCAAATAGGGCAGTTGAGAGTATATTACCGGGAATATGCGAGAAGAACTCAATATTTAATTATGACGAGCTATTAGCTTTTCGTGGATGTAAAACTCAATTAAATAAATTGTTATGGACATGACTAAACAACTCTCTTGTGCATACTTAAATAAGAGTTTGTAAAGTCGGACTCAAAATGAAATACAGAAAACTGCATCGTGTATAAAGACGTGTATGACCAATTGTTTTGTCATACTTTTACCCCCCTGTAAAACCTGCTGCTGACCAAACTTCCCCTTCTCAGTTACGTCAAGTGTGGGTTGTATTATCAAAAATTCATTCGGATGAGGGGTTTTTTGTGGTTTTTTTTTCATTTTGTGCCTTTGCATCGGGGCATCGGGGATTAGAGTTCCTGATGTGTTTTCTCACGAAGTAAGAGCTAAGAATAAATTGTACAATTGAGGACCCTAGAACTAGAAGGGAGTTAAGTCACATTGAGTACAAACTGAGAAAACGGCACAAACATAAAATCATTTGTGTAGTCTTGAATGGTATTGCTGTATTTCGCAGTGACTTTTACGCATGTTCTGATCATTAAATTACTACAAAACTTTTACAGAATGTAGAAATGAGAGTTTTGTAGCAGGAAATTGACACAACTCAATTTTCAAGATTTTGTGACTTAACCCCCTTTTAGTTCTAGGGTCCTCAATTGTGTTGGGAGTGGCCATCTTTCTCTTTCTCTTTTTCTTGATATCTTTTCTTTTTTTTCGCATCATATTTATAAATGGTTCACATGCCTATCAGGGAAGTCGCAGACATAATTTTATTCCAGTGTACATTCGCCAGAATTTCATCTTTCATTTGATACTGAATGTTTGACATAAGATAGAGGAATATTGAAGATCTTATTGCATTGTGCATGTGTGGAAGACAGTAAGAGAAACGATCACCCATGTTTTTTTTTTTTTTTAATTCATTTCATTCTTTATTCACAATTAAACAACAAACATTTAAAAAACAAATAGAATATCAATGAAAAGGTAACATACAAATCCAGACTAGAGGATGGGGATGGAATGTTGAAAACTATACACATCTCCATATCTCTGAAGGAGAATACATGATATACAAATGAGCACATTAACAAATAAATAGTAAAATATATTAAGATATATACAAGCCAAATATGATATATACAGATTCAAAGGTCACCAGTCACAATAGCAAACTGTGATTTGTCAATTTGAGTAGCTTCCCACAAACCAGGAAATTATGTTATCGAAATTATTAGAAGAAAATTGTTTTGAAAAATTGTGGAATATTCAGACTGAACTTTTTTTGAAGTTTTTTCTGCATTTGGTATAGATATTATAATTTTTATACTTATCTTTATTACCCCTATTATCTTTTTATTTTTTTTTTCAAAGAAGTTTGATGCTGTAAAAGCCATATAATTGACGATTAAACCTAAAACGTGCTCATCGTTATACAAAGCCATTATCAGTCTTACATAGCTCCGTATACATCACAACTATTTCGAGTAGGAATGACCAATGTTATTGTACTGATAAAACGTGCTCAGCATTGTAAAATGAACGTATATAAATAATTGCAGAAAACAGATGAGAAGCAGTAAACATGGGACAATTTTTATGGCAGCAAAAAACCTGGCGAAAATACGTTGTGAAGAATTTGTATAGCAAAATTTTGATTTTGGAGGCCAGTTTTGCCCAAATCCCGATTTTCAAATCCGGTCGAACTTTATGATGTCGTAATTACGTTACGCCTTGGCCGATTTTTGTGATTTTATTAGCGTTGGATAGGGGAGGACCATACCTATCTATTGATAGTCAAACCAAGTTCATTGGAGGTTCCGTTAAGGTTAAGGTGAAGGAGGGGATTTCAACAGCCCCCTCCCTGGGTAGACGTGTTACGAAAAAAACCTGGGTAGACGAGGGTTAATAGCTTACAATCAGCACGGGTCTGTTATTGGATTACCCTTCTACGTGGGGACCTCTGCCCTTATATCAGTTTTTCGCTCGCTCTGTAGAAAGTTCTTTTGTAATGATGAGACACTTTAACATTGTAATTTTATAAGATTATTTTGAACACACATCGGCTGTTGGACTGAACGAAAACAATACTCAAAAGTGGTAATCTAGTGATATATAAAAATGAGGTATATATAGTAGTAAAAACTACAAATTGCAGTACTGATGGTGTTTCTGATATTACAAACAGTATGATTAATGATGAACAATTACGAAAAAAAGTAATCAATGTCATTTTAGATAGTGTGTCATTGAAAGTATCAGTTCTACACAATCTCTAGGCGTTATTATAGATGAAAACATAACTTTGAAGAATCATATAGATGCAATATCCAGAAAACAATATCTAGAAATGTTGGAATGCTAACTACATTGAAAAATTACGTATCTGGATTATTATTTTTATATATTACGTTCCCTATATTGTATGCTGGTTCTACCGTAATTATGGCATTTTAATCTGGGGCAATACTTGTTAAATATATCTAGATAAGATTCTTAAGTTACAAAAGTTGGCTATTAGAACTGTTTGTCATGAACATTACCGATGCCAAACTGGACCATTATTCAAAAAACATGAAATTCTGAATGTATATGATACTTGAATTGGGAATCTTTATGTACAAGCACTAAACAAAACAGCTTCTAGAAACTTTTGCTTAATATTTTTATAACCAATAGCCAAATCCATAACTATCAAACAAGAAAATCACACAATAATAGTATATATAATGCTAAAAAAATATTTGCTGATAGAGCGATAAGAATTTGTAATTCCTTGAACAAGAAATGGAAAGAGTCAAAAACAATTAAACATTTTAGAATAATTATGATAACCACATTACTTGATAACTATAGCCGAGTTTTATTTTAAACTGGGCAAGCACACAACATAAATGACAGTCAGCGAAAAATCACTGACCATCCAGAATTCGAACCCGGGACCTTGGCATTACTAGCGCCACACTCTACCAACTGAGCTAATGAGTCAAAAGCGGTCGATTTTATATCTAAAGGCCTTCAGTTATAACCCCGTAACGATACCTTCTTCCTCAAATAATGTTTTTAAAAGGTTGCAAACTGAATTAGCACCCATAATAAGGTCCTAAATGATCGACAAAATTCAATTTTGTAATTCGAACCTGTGCTAGATTGACTTTTATACAGCATTAAAACATTTCTATTCAAAATAAATCAATTGAAAATTGCATTGGTTTAAAAACAGACCTACTGCCCCTTACAACTGTGTTGTTATCATGTTTTCAAAGTCTATTTGTGTCTCTCAAAATTGGACTAGAGTGGTATTATACAGCAAGAAAATACAAAAATTATTCAAAAAAGCAACAGATAATGGCTTTTAACCAGACCCTCGTCTCGATGAAGTATATTGTTTTTATGTTTCAGATCAAAAACATAATGAATACATAATATTACAACTGCCTTCAACCTCTAAAGTTGATTTCACATTTTCAGTTGATCCGAGTTTAAATTATCAACATAACCAAAAAGATAAACATTCTAAATTTAACGATATTATATTATCGAGCATATCATCGAGGGTTGAGAGCCACAAGGCCGTATTTGCTAAGGGCAAAGAAAGAGCCATAGCCGTATTTCCACAGGTAACAAAGGTACAGATACGGTCTTATATTAAACGGTAAACATCATGCTTCGCTAAAATGGTTTTAATAATAATATAGATATTCTAGGAATGATGACAAGGTATCTTTAAGCCATTCATTGATAAGGAATGTCCCTGCTGTACCTCGCAATAGTGAATTGCGATGTACAGCATGGACATTCCCTGTGTCCTGTAACTGATCAGGAATGTCCCTGCTGTACCTCGTAATACACTCAACCCGGCGAGCCCCTCACTGTGTCCTGTAGCTGTTCAGGAATGTCCCTTTTGTACCTCGCAATACACTCAACCCGGCGAGCCCCTCCCTGTGTCCTGTAGCCGACAACATTCGCTGTCTCTCCTGGATCCTACTGACCTAGAAAGGGCACTAACCAATAGACTCGTAGGTCGTTCAACTGAGGTAACATCTCTCTTGTGGAACAGTTTGCAGGCAATAACATTTCTGTTTTGTGAAGTAGGAAGATACTCGATGAAGTAGTTCCTATTCAGTTCTGCCGTAAATGCACGGCAGCCTGTTAACATTTTCATTTTTTTAATATTTGCAAAGATCCTGTTATAAAGTCAGGATGAAAATGACACCTTAATGATCTTCACTGCATTTACAGAAATCAATTGATGGTCTGTCAAAGTTTGTCAGGGAGTAAAATGTATAACTGAGATAAACTCGTTCAAAGATAGCTAAGCCCTATATTGCTTATTGTTCACAATATTAACAGATATATTTCATATTTCCGATCATTTTCTTGAAATTAAACTTTGCTGGTGTCAGTTAGTAAAATAAGGAAGGACAAGTGTATTGTAAAGTGTATGGAGAGAGTCTAAATATAGGAATGGTCGTACTTTTCTAATGATTCCATTGTAATTTATTTAGAAGCTATTTTGGCAATATGACATCTATGAGCATTCCAGGTGAGATTGATATCGATAATAATTCCAAGGAATTTAGTTTTAGTTTAGAACAACTTTTCAATAGGTTTATTAACAATGTGTTACTTAAAATCAGGACTTAATTTTAATATCACAATATTTATTTTTAAACATCATGAAATTTGTTTTATTGATATTCAGAGAGAGTTGATTTAATTTAAACCAGTTGGATATTTTATCTAATTCAGTATTCACTAGGTCTTCCAATCGGGCGGGTTCTTTATGGGAAAAAAATAATGTTTGTGTCATCGGCAAAAATTATAAAATGAGAGTAAGGTGAAGAGAGGGGGAGATCATTAATATAAAGAAGAAATAAAAGTGTCCCAAGGATTGATCCCTGTGGGACATCACTTGTGGAGCCCCAAAGGGATCAAGGATTGATCCCTGTGGGACTCCACAAGTGATGTTACTATATTCAGAAATGGTGTTTTTAAAAGTGACATATTGTTTTCTACATGAGAGCTAATTCTTTATCCAGGAATTGGCTAGACCTCTGATTCCATAAGCAGTGAGTTTTTTAAGTAAAATTTCCTGATTTAAGGTATCAAAAGCTTTACTTAGATCAAGGAATATACCAAGACTATGTTGTTGATTGTCAAGGTCACTCGTGATTTTGCAGTAAAAATCATTGATCGCCATGTAGGTAGATCTATTTGGTTTGAAGCCATATTGATGAGGACTAATAATGTCATTTTTAGTTATAAAATCAAGGAGCCGATTATAGACATTTTTTTCAGGTAATTTTGAGAACTGATATTGGTCTGTAATTACTGAATACATGGATGTCGTTTGATTTCAATACTGGTGTTACTTTGGCAATTTTCAGTTGTGACGGAATTATACTTGTAAGTAAGGATCTATAGTATGGTTCATGATGGAAATATAATCGACAATGTTGGTAGCTTTCTTACTTAAAATCCTAGGTCAGCGTGCGTTCTCCCTGCGTGTATCACGTTTTTAGAAGAAAAAAAACATGAAAAACGTGGGCTCTCAAAACAAACACCGTAGAAACAAAAAAATGCACGAAGGGTTGTGACCACCGGTATACTTAACATTGCTGCTCATGTAGTGTGTCTAACTTGAATCAATAACCGTTGTTGCAGCAATGCGCTATTGAGTTCATTGCACTCTACATTCAAAAAGACATAATATACAAAGTCGTCTCAGAACATTAATGTTGTACACCTGTAATATACACAATGATCATTTATCTCACTTTCTACCCTTGCTGCTGCCCCTTTCTATCCTCAAGCTTGTAGACAACAATGAGGTCCTCTTTGAACACAACTCCCTTAGAACTACTTAGACAACCACTAATAACATTTGTGGGTTGATCAACTGGGTTACACACTTTTTCAAAGCATTCCAAATTCAAAGTAGTGGCTTGCTTTATTTAATAACAATTTACAAGAAAATTCCAAATCAAAAAAGGGCATGCTTTAAATGCAGTTTTCAAAACATCGATTTGTTAGAAATGAAAAACAAACCTTATCCCAGTACATAGGCAAAAACTACACGAATTGTTTTAGATCAAACCAAAACTCTGTACGTAAAAGATGTTCCTTTTGCACGCTTCTAGAAGTGCGCTTTAAAATGGAAAGACTGCAAGTCGGTCGACCGATGTCAAAAGTAGAATCACTGGAAAACAGTTTGTTTGTACATGTACTAAAACACTACTAAGGTAATCTTGCTTGAAAATGTTAACCTCAAAGCGCTGAAATCAGAAGATATTTTGACAGCTTACAAGCATCAGTGTTGTTTTATGTCTTCTAAAAATGTCATCTTGTGTTACATTGGGTCATGTTTCGATGTGGTTGTCAAATACTTTGTAATGTTGACATTAGCGAACATTCAAGTAAGCACTTTGAGAATGTCTTTTGTACAGCTCACAAATATATCATGTTTTAAACAATAGCGCCCTTCCCGAGTTTCAAGACAGCATTTACATTGGCATTTCGTTTTTAATACAGAATCAGCTTTGACACTTAACCAGTTTATATTGTATAGATAAAATAATTTCACCAGAATTTAGGATGGATTGGTTTGGTAAGTTTAATAATGAAAATGGATTATTGTAATCAAATTAAGAATGACTGTAGATTGGTGTAGTCAATTTAAGAATAAAGTAAATTGTTTAGGTTAGTTCACATCGCTGTTTGATGGGTTCATTTATAAAAAATTTGACGAAAATGGACTGTTACAATACATGTAAGCTATTGAATATGTTTAAAAACATTCTGGAATTGGGTGTTGAACTGTAATATTTGTTTCCATAATTCAAAGTCACCTTTTAGCCCATATTTTATGTGATCCAATTAATTAAAGTAATATACACTCCCGGGCAAAAACGTAATTATTATATCAAACGACCAATACTGTGAAAAAAACCTATTTTTATAGGTGCTTAATGTATCCAATATAAGAAATGTATGTTTCCTCTGATATTTCATCTTCCATAATAATAAAAATGGCCGATTTCCTGGACCATATACAAATACACCACACCAACTGGTTTATGTTGTTTATTGTTCAATGCTCATATCACCGTGTAGCCGTAAAGAACATTTTCAGGTAAAAAGTTTTCCAACGGATGTGCAGTTATGTATTTAAACTCCGTTTATTATGTACAGAAGAAAGTACACAATATGTTTAGCACGCCATATTTTCAAATGCGATAAATGCAATTCTTGTTGAGTTATTTAGATATATGTATGTAAAATATAAATCCGAAGAAATATGGCGCAAATGATGAACGGTTCTCGATATATGGCTGGTTAAAGGTTTGGTGCGCCAACACTTTTCATCGGGAGTGTAGAGGTGGATTTGGTTTGACCTCTTTACAAATGGAGTCAAACCAAATCCACCTCTTTATTACTTTCTTTGAGCAGCTGCCATCGGCCATTCAAAAGCTGACATTATGGATCTAATCAGTCGAAAAGATACAAAAGTCCACAGGTTGTTGTTGTTGTTGTTGTTTTGTCGAGATCAGGGACTTAAAAATACATATAGTTGATATTTTTTTTAAAGAGTTATTATTGATCAAGCTTGGTCGTCTAAACTAAAAGTGTTTCTTATATAGATTGCAATTCATGATCGTAAAGACGAAGATTTAGTTGAATGTGTCATTTACCTTCTCTTTTTTCTTGTTTGTTTCTTTCACGCTCACATCTATATTGGATCATTCATGAATCTTTTACAGGTAGGTAGTGTTCCACACAAATTTTCTAATTATTTGTAAACAATTTCATTAAGAAATCAATCATTATAGTTTGCAATGGTAGTACTAATAAGTAAAATAAGTAAGTTTAAGATAGAATTATAACACCATTCATGACATTTTTATTCAGTTCTGTCATCAACTATTACATGGACACTACTTTTTGCACCATGCTTGTTATTTGCTTACAACAAGAGACAATATCTGTCACTGTCATAAACGTTTTTAGGACTGCAATCTGAAACCCCTTTGTTTCAATAATCATTTCTTCGGGCATACGTTTTAAGTTTTTTTTTTGTTCCAAAGGGATTAACTCTACTTCAATGACACATTTTTGTTCCAAAACTTGAATGTAGTTATTTATCTGTAAGAAACAAGTTCTTCATTTATGCTAATGTTCTTGTAATTATAAATTTGCAAATGCTTGATTTACTATAAAGTCTCAATTTACTTTTACTTAAAAGTTATTCACCTCTTGACGTCATTGGAACCTTATCTAATTTGGAACAGCCGTAACAAGCATATGGCATAAGACAAATAGTTAAGCTAGTTACCGATGTTATTTATCTACTTTAAATGTGTACATGGTCCTGATTAAGTCGAATTACATGAACTGGGTTAAAGTATGTTTAACGGTGCTTGGCGTAATATTATATCAGGATATTTTTTGTGTACAAGTAAAAACTAGATAAAAGACTAGTTCAAACGTCTTCCTGATTTCGGTATTCAGCATTCTCCATATGAGTCATTCCGAAGTAACGTTTGTGATGAAAATATAGAAAATTTTTGATTGCAATTGGCCACTACTCCAAACACACAAGTTATATGAATATAATTTTGACTGACACAAGATAGGGTAAAAAAAAAACTCCAAAAAAAATTGTCGCCATCAAACATTTGGTCGTTACGTCAAAATGACGAATGCGGCTGAATACATAGCCGACCTCCAAACAATATTTCCGCTACCAAACATTTGGTTGTGACGTCACTAAATATTTGCCATCGAATTTAAAGTATGAACCGGTAACAAACATTTTATTCAATGCATATATGGCAATTAAATACATGTGCAACTAGCGAGAAATTTTATTTGGTCTCAACTCGGTGTTGAAGTTATTTTATTTGTAGTCCCTCGTCATTTTGACGTCACGACCAAATGTTTGGTAGCGATAATTTAGTTTGGAGTCCGACTATTTTTTCACCCTGACTCCAAATAGAATAACTTCAACACCGAGTTGAGATCAAATAAAATGTCACGCTATATTGCACGTGTATTGAATTGCCATATACATTGCACCAAATGTTTGTTACCGGTTCATACTTTAAATTCGATCGCAAATATTTGGTGACGTCACGAACAAATGTTTGGTAGCGACAATTTGGTTTGGAGGCCGACTTTGTATTGAGCCTTACAGTCACTAGACTGTGAGTAGATTTTGTCAACTTAGATAGCAGTAAATATTTATCAACATCCTGACACCTTCAATTTAAAAATCCATAACAGAGATCTGTCTTTATTAATTCTTTTGTGATGTAACGTTTGGTAACGTTTGTGACATTTCGCCATGTAACGTTTGTGACATATCATTACCTTTACACAATACAAAAAATAGTTCATCCCAAATGTGTCCAAATATTTGTCCAAAAATTGCCTATATGTGACCGTCCAGCCCAAACCAGCAGTAAATGCCAGCTTTTGTCATTTTCACTTTTTTAATTATTTGCAAAGACCATGCTTTAATGATTAAAATGACACCTTAATGAACTTCACACGATTTCCAGAAGTCAAGTTATGGTCCGTCAAAGTTTGTCAGGGAGTAAAACGTATAACTGAGATAAACGCGTTCCAAAGTTTAGTAAGCCCTATATTTTCTGTTGATTGTCTTAAGAATATACCAATTTATTTCACATTTCCTATCATTTTCTTGAAATGAAACTTTGCTGGTATTTTGTAGTAATCACTAGGATTGTGAATCTTTTGCAAATTAATATTATGAGTTTGCTATGTATATAAACTCTATCCCTTTCTTGATTCATGTTTGGTCTTTGTCCACCCCTCCATTATTTTACGTACTGTACTCTTGGAAATATGACACACTTGTATTGTACCAAGTGAAGATTTTAAAAAATAGGGGTATTTGGTGTACGATATTGTTTGGAAAAGGGTTCATTCCTTCCCTGGAAAAAATCGAGTACAATTCTAGTACACATTCCTGAGGTGCAAATTTGGAACACAGATTCGAGTACAATTTAAGTACAATTCGAGTACACCAATTGTACTCGAAACTTACTTTATGGCCAATAATCATGAAATTGGACTAGACAAAAATCAACCCAAAAGTTTGATACAACATAACTTTTGATGTATACTACTGATTGAAATGAAACAAACGGTATCTAAAAATTCAACTCATGGGCTATAAAATGCAATCTTTACATACTTTCTGACTATCCGTTAAACCCATGAAAATTGCACGCAAAGATTGTAAGGTTTATTCTGGGACACGCTGTATTTGTGTTCCAAATTTGCACCTCAGGAATGTGTACTAGAATTGTACTCGATTTTTTCCAGGGTTTATTTTCCCATCAATTTCGACCCATTTCCAGACGTTCCTACCGTTTCGTCCCATTACATCGTTTACAGATGCCCGTTTACGAATGGAATCAAGTATTTGAATTTCTTGTTATTTTAAGCCCTGAAAAGTTTTTCCCCGTCATTTTAACTATCAGTACCTTGGGCCTAGTATTAGTTTATTTACAATGTATTACATTTAACCTTCGTTTTAAAAGATAGTGCCTCTCTAAAGAGTGGATGTTAATGATGGGACTATTTCCTCTTTGAAAATAATTATATAAACAATAAACGTTCCTTGTTTTTGATATTTCTCAATTTGTTATATTTTAGTCATGAAATTACAAAGCGTCAGCACATCAGAAAACAATTAACACCAAGCAAACATAGGGGTGACTTTTAGCACCTTTAAGCACCATGCGAGTGATTAAAAAAAGCATAAAAGCGGAAAAGCATAAACTCATTTCCTCTTCGAATATGTGTGATGACTCACCCCGAAAGGGGGAATTTGCGACAGAACACTTTTCGAGAAATTGATGAAAATAATAAGAATTTCCAGCAGATTTTTTGTTGTAAAATGTGATCGCCTTGATCAACAGGTAAGGTGTCACTTTAATGTAATAGAATAAATGATAAAATCAAAATTGATATCATCTGCAAAGTTCCCCCTTTCGGGGTGAGCCATCTCATATATAAACAACAAGTGTTTCTTATTTTTGATATTGTTCGATTAGTTATATTTCAGTCATGAAATTACAAAGCGTCAACACAGCACGACACAGTTAACACCTAGCAAACATAGGAGCGGCGTCAAATCGATATAAATATGTTTAGATTTATTGTCCAGACAGTTACTGTCCGAATACAAGCCCCGTGTGAGTAATTACCATACGCGGAAAAGCATAAACTAAATCACAGAGAAAGCATAAACTAAATTACAGAGAAAATAGGAGTGAAATCGGACCAGTGGGACCACTGAGACTTAAACACAGTTGTTTTAAAAAGTAGGTTAACTATATGCAGTTGTACTGCCATGACTATAATAGCATAATCATGTAACTAAACTGAATACTCGATTTCCAATCTCCGATTCTTTTACCAGTTAAATATTTTGTTAATCAAGTTTTGGAGTTCCAAATGCGTATCGTTCTACATAAAGCATTGTGAATTATTTAAAATGAAATATGTAATTTAACTTTGATCAATTAAGACTTTAAATAAATTCGTGCATTTAAACGAAAAACCTGTACAGCATTAATGTTTTACTGAATTAAACATTTCAGTAGATTTACTGGCTTAATGTTACCTTTTCAAGTTGATAGTTCACAGTTTTCCTATATAGTTTTGCTACTTTTTAATATGAAAGATCACTTGCTTTCCAATGGTCTCCCTTTAATTGTTCTTCAACATAAAACAAAAAAGCGCAATATTGAACCAATAGACCAGTGAAACCTAACGTTACATAAAACATTTGATAGATTTTTAATGATGTTTTAATGTTCATAGAAAAAAGCCATCAGATAGCCAGTTCATGTTGTTTACACCTCTCTTTTTAACCCTCATGTAACAAGCATGTTTGAGTGTATCGTTTTTCAATCTTGTAGTACCACTTATAAGTCACGTTTTTGATTCAAATGAATAATAAACAGTCGCGCTAATAGTTTACGAATGCTTCAGAATACGAAACGCACATTTAAGTGGCTTCCGTAATAATGTGTGCCATTTCAAGTGAATTTGTTTCGCAATTGAGTGTTTTCCTGGTTGGTTTAGCTTAGACAAATCATAGCACATAGCATCATGCATGCAATGATTTAGAGTGATTTTAAATTATTATAATTAGATATATTAACCCTTATCCTCCGAAGGGGGTAAAACACAATAATATATATGTGATGGCTCACCCCGAAAGGGGGGACTTTGCAGATGATATCAATTTTGAAGTTATCATTTCATCTGTTGCAGCATTTTCTAAGCTTTAAAATGGCACCTTACTTGTTGAAATTGATCAAGGTGATCAAATTTTACAACAGAAAATCTGCTGGAAATTCTTATCATTTTCTTTATTTTTGG